>CAMPDV010001512.1:0-109565 GCA_946699065.1 Loxodes magnus
ATAGATAGAGAAAAAAATTTAGAAGACTAAAAGCTGATCGATAATGACAAAAGTAATTTAAAGAATTTTAATTCGAAGCAACTTTTAATTATTTGGTCTCTCCCTTTCCAGCAAAAAATATTAATGTATAAATATTCAATACAAATAGATCTTTCTCTTGCATTTAGAATCTCTTCAGCAAAGATAAATTAACAATCTGTATCATTGCTTCTCCTTTTTATCTTCATGCCTAGTAATTTCATTATTAGATTATGCATAAAGTATAACTAAATCTAAAGGTACAGGTAAAGAAAAAATTTTAAATTTCATTCCTATTTTATATCATTTTTTAACTTATGATTTCAAACCTTCATTTAAACATCTTTATAAGCTAAGAAAAAGAGACATTAAATGGAAGTTTATTGAATAAATCCTGAAATTTTGTATTTATTATTCTATTTGAGATTAAAGTTTAAATATTAAAAATTTATATGGAACTAAAATAACAAAATGCATGAAATTCAGAATAGCAAGAATAATAAGTGAATCTACATTAAATTTATAAGTATCTAATTTACTTTTATTAGATTCCTCGTCTCATATTGATGCTTTATTATTTCAATTGGAATTACAATTTTAATACTCTAAATGCATTTTAGTCAATTTTTTATTAGCATTAGTTTTAAGATTTTCTCTTTTATCTTTAAATAAAAAAATGTCGGTGCAGAGACTTGAACTCCGGTTTCGACGGCCACAACGTCGTGCCCTAACCACCTAGACTACACCGACTCATTAATTATAGTAAGAATAGAATAAATAGGTTATCTAAACACAAATGATAACCTTTATACTATACCGAATACTTTGTCAATCTATGAAAATGTTAAATAAGACGACTTGATTAAGCTCTTCTTTATATGTAAGTAACTAGAAAGAAAGATATTATTCATCCTAAAAATGAATTAATAAACAGACTGAAAATTGAGAAAAATAGGAAAAGCCTTATTAACTTTTTTAATTGTTTTATCTCTATGCAAAGACTTTATTATCCAACTATTTCAATTATTTTTTAAGATTATTTTCTAATTAAGTAATTTAACTAGTTAATATTAAAAAAATTATAGGGTTTAACTTATACGTGTATCAGTTATTTTTTAAATAAATAAGCTTGCTTCATATTTATAATCATTTATGGCATATATTCTCCTATCTTATCTGTCTCCGTTTACTCTCTTATATATTATGGGAATATTTCAAAAATAATAAACGGAGTAAATAAGGATTTAAAAAGATAGCTTTGGTGTATTTTTATAAAAAATGGCAGAAGAAGCTGATGTACCTGCTCTTGTAATTGATAATGGATCCGGTATGTGCAAAGCCGGAGTTGCTGGAGACGATGTTCCTAGATCAGTATTCCCTTCAATTGTTGGACGCCCTAAAGTATAAAACATTATGGTTGGAATGGAAGCAAAAGATTGCTTTGTAGGAGATGAAGCAATGGCTAAACGTGGTGTATTGAAATTGACCTATCCAATTGAACATGGCATTGTAACTAACTGGGAAGACATGGAAAAAATTTGGCATCACACTTTCTACAATGAACTTCGTGAACCACCCGAGGAACATCCCATTATGCTAACTGAAGCTCCAATGAATCCTAAAAATAACAGAGAAAGAATGACTCAAATTATGTTCGAAACTTTCAATGTACCAGCTATGTATGTTTAGATCTAAGCAGTTCTTTCTTTATATGCATCGGGTCGTACTACTGGTATTGTTATGGACTCAGGTGATGGTGTAAGTCACACAGTACCTATTTTCGAAGGATATTCACTTCCTCATGCTATTATGAGATTAGATCTTGCAGGAAGAGATTTGACTGAATATTTGTAGAAGATTCTATTAGAAAGAGGATATTCATTCACCACTTCAGCAGAAAAAGAAATTGTTCGTGATGTTAAAGAAAAATTATCATACGTTGCTTTAGATTTCGATTAGGAAATGTAAGCAGCTGCTGAATCATCAACTCTAGAAAAGACATACGAAATGCCTGATGGAACTACAATCACTGTAGGAAATGAACGTTTCCGTTGCCCAGAAGTTCTTTTCTAGCCTTCATTGATTGGACGTGAATTTGAAGGAATTGATAAGACAACTTACACATCAATCTAGAAATGTGATGTTGATGTAAGAAAAGATTTGTACAACAACATTGTTTTATCAGGTGGTACAACTATGTTCCCAGGAATTGGAGAAAGAATGAGCAAAGAAATGTCACAATTAGCACCCTAGAGTATTAAGATTAAAGTAGTAGCTCCACCAGAGAGAAAGTTCAGTGTTTGGATTGGAGGATCTATTTTATCAAGTTTGAGTACTTTCTAGCAAATGTGGATTACTAAGAGCGAGTACGATGAATCAGGACCAGGAATCGTACACAGAAAATGTTTTTGAGTGAGTGAAGGAGAATTAGAAAGAAGACTTTCAAGAGGAAATAAACTTTAAGTTTATTCCTGAATTAAGCTTCTTTCGAAACATTTATTTTATTTCTTCCCATATAAAATTTATATATATAAATAAAAAAGTTATTTATTTATATTTTCTTTTGCTTTTACTTTATTTTGGCTAGATATTAAAAGTTTAAACATTTAGTATACAAGAGTAAGTTTTAATTGTATCATTATTAGCTAGGATTGTAAATTTAAAAGTTGAAACACTTTTATTTTAACTTTGATATTTCAATTTACTTTTACTTTAAAGAATTTTAAAAACTTTGCTTAGATTATAAATCAAACTTAGTTAGCCAATTCAAATAAATAAAGTTTATCTTTTCTTCTCTGAATTATGCTCTCTTCTTAAAAATGCTACACTCTTTTTTTCTTTTCTCCTGTTTTTGCTAACTTTGACAGTTTTCAATTTACTTATTAACTTCTTTTTTACTGTAAGTATACTTTAGCATGTAGATGAATTTACTGCTTCTTTCAAATTTACAATTTTACTTAAAGGAGTAAACTTTGCTATATTAAAATAATCCCTTAAAAGAGTTAATACAGTGTTCTTACATCTTCAATATCAAAACTTTATGCTTTAAACCTTTACCTACTTCAAATGAATCTTCATAGTATAAACTTAGAATCTGAATATTATTTCAGCTAGTACTACTACTGTTATTTTAATTGATATTTCTTAATAAATATAGTAAATGGATTTTTGCTCAGATCAATCATCTAAATATATTCTATCTAGTTGTAAAATATCTTATTATCAAAAGTATAACAAAATTAAAAACCTTTATATCTAATTGAGAACAAATGAAGGTTATACTTATAATGATACCTAACTAATTTTAACTTAGTATTCATTTATTTAAACTACATTTAGTACTTTATAAATTTGATGATCACAAAGAAAGTAACTTATTTGAAAATAACCATAAAAGATATTCTTACTAAATTTTGAGTTAAGTATTTAACTACTAAGGTATAACTATTAAATCTATTTAAATATGTTGCTATTTAGAAATAAATGGTAGAAGGGTTCAAGAAAGGCTTTTATACCACCTCCTAAAAAGAGGAGAGAAAATAAGAACCCTCATCTTTAACTCACACATCTTCTTCCTAGAAATAATCTTCTTCTCAAAACCTTCAAGAATAATAGACTCAACTAGGAACTTCCAGATCAACTTAAAAGATGGGGCAAAAGCGCCAAAAGGCTACCCCGATGACACCAACTGAAGAGGAAGGACCTAGAAAGGTGCTGGAGACGCAAGAAGCAGCAGCCGTGCGAGAGTTTGCGATGCCACAGTTCCAGGAAGAACAGGCATAAATTTTAGTCGCATTCTCTGACCTGAAGGAGGAAGTAAAGAGGCTACGATAAGAGAATAGAGCTCTAAAAAATCAAGTTACTGAGCTCAAGGAATAGAAAGAAAGCTTCTGGGAAGTCTACGATCGAGAGCAAAACACTTTCTTCAGGGAAATGGGATTGCTGCAGCAGAGAACAACTGTGCTTGAAGAGAACAGCAAGTACCAACAGTAGTAGGAATTCAAAGTTAGGACAATTCAAGATCCAATGGACATAGAAGGAGCTACTATTTTACCGAGGAGTCCAGACAAGAAATGAATTAGGGATAAACGAAGATGCTTTGTATGAAAACAAACTGGACATAAATATAGACAATGTTGGAAATTGAAATTAATTAAATAATAGTACTGGAATAGAAAATAATAAGAAAAATAATAGTACTAATATTAGGATAAGATTAGACGAGAATTCTGTAACTAATTTTATCCGTCAGGAGGTCAAATCTACAAACCGAAGTGGTACACAATCCAAGGCGACTGAAGAAAGAGTTCTGAAGGGAGCTGGTTCCAGCCAGGTTATCAAACTGGTCCTGTGAACACGAGGTTGAAAGTCCTCCAAGTTCACTAAACTCCAATTTAAACTTTTTAATTTAGTAATATATATATAAATCCTACAGGAATAAAAATCTAAAAGAAGAATAAAATGTTACGTGTGCAATAAATAACACCAATGAAAATATTGCTACTAGCTAAGCGATTTAAAGAAAATATAGATAAGATGCTTTTAAAAAGCTATTTAGGATATATCCAACATAAAGCGGAAAAATTTGTAGTAAAATTTCTTTAATTCAAATCTTAATCCTTGGATAAAATAATTAGGAATTCTATATGCAAGACTAAACTATTCAGAATATTAAAGGATGATGCACTGATGAAGTGCTACACCATCTAACTAAGCCTAATAGGAATTCATGACAAACTAATACAGATAAGCTGATAGAATAGGTCAGATGGCTGACTACTAAGACTTTAACAAAGCTTTTTAACTTTTTTATGAGAGCAAACGGAAAATTTTTTGCAAACAGTTTCTTCAATAAGAAATCATCTCAGTCATTCTAAAATTATAACTAAACTTAAAGAACTCAAAAATATGAAAGAAGAAAATAATAAATTTTTAAGATAGTACAAGAGCTTAAAGGAATATTATAAAACTGATTTAAGTACTTAAGAATAAAAATTTGGCAACAGATATCCAGCAAATGAAAGAATCGATTAATTAGAAGCAAATGAAAGAATCGATTAATTAGAAGCAAATTTCAATTAATTTGTAATTTGTCGGAAAAGCTTATTTTTCTAATATGTCGATGAATGACCTTCTGGATGTAGAACCCAAAGATTAACCGGAAAATTTTTCTTTTTATCGGAAAATAAAATTATACTAATATTGTAGGAGAAATGGGCATACGGTAAGATAACGCTGATATTTTAAACGAAAATATTAATAAGAAAACTTAAAATTATGGCAATCGTTCAGTTTTTTATATTTCACTCCAAATGGTACATTATACAGAAAAATATGTATAGAGCGAACGAAATTTTAAATATAACATTAGCACAACGAAGAAGAAAAAAATGCTAGATAGTAAACTTGTTTGAACATAAATTCCAATTATACAAAGGATTAAATCAGCACAAGTAGATATTTTTCTTTCAGAAAAGTGATTCTGGAAATAAGACTTAGCAAAACAATTAAACTTTAATATAGTAATGAACATATAAAAGATAGGTCACTACAACTAATTTTTATTATATTATTATATTTTTTAAAACCGTAATAGTTGTTCGAAGGTGAACAACAAGGTCACCTTCATCAGAGGTGGGGAATTTAAGTACCCATAATTGACACATATCGTCCTCTGCTTTGGTGATGCAATGAGACACAATCCTGCCATGCCCTTGGACCTCCAACAAGTAGATAAGATTACGAGTATTCTTAAATTATATCAGTATTGAACATTTTTATCAGTACTGAATAATTATACCAGTATTGAACAAGGTCTACCAGTATCTGATAATTTTATCAGTAAGAAACATTCTTGTCAGTATGAAACATTTTTTAAAGAGCTGCGCACATCCGAGAGTGCTACGCGCTCTATAATCAAATTTATTTATTTATTATGTTATTTAAAATTTTTTATTTTTTCCTAATTTTTTTTGTAAATTTATTTAAGAAACTTAAAAAATTTAATTTAAAATGGAAAAATATAAAAAATCCACAAATTTAAATAAAACTTTTTATATAATTATTTTAGATATTTTTGAAGTTTAAATAATTTTTTATTAAAGATATTTTAATTAAAGTTTATAGTCATTTTCAACTTTTATCTCATGTTCATTTGCTATCTTTCTAAACATCACTCTAAATTGTCATTCGTACAAATTTTTATTTAAGCCAATTTATTCTCTATACATTTACCTACGTTTCTCTAATATCTAAATTTTTAAGTCTTTTATAGAAAGGATATTCTTATCCTTCTTAATCACAGTTTGGAAAACCTTCCTGAGAAACATTTCTCTATAATAATAAACTTAAAACTTTCAAATTTTTACAATTAGTTACTATTTGTATTACATCTTAATTGCTTAGTTTACTTCCATAAAAATCTAAGTCTTTTAATTTGTTTAGTTTAACTATTTCAACTATTCAATTTTCATCTAAGAATTAGCATTTTATTAATCTTACCCTTTCTAGTTATTAGCAATTTTAACTCATAGATTATAAAGCTTTGTTTTTCAGTTTTTTCATACCTCAAATAGATACTTTAGTTAGCTTTCTACAATTCTCAAAAATAAAACTTAGAGTTTTATTAGAAAGTTATCAAATATAATTTAGTGATATTTCTTCATAGTTTTATCCATAGTCTCCAATCTTCTTCAAAGCATTATTAGTAAGTTAAGGCAACAAAGAAAAATTAAGAGTCTTTAAATTAGGACAGTTTTACATTAGCGTTAGCAAGTTGTTATCATTAAAATCAGAGCATCTATAAATATCTATATATTATAATTTTATATGTTACTTAGAAAATAATTCTTATATTACTTCTGCTTTAAAATTTTATAATTCCTAAATCTTTAAATGCCTAAGATTAAAATTTTTTAACTTCAGCATGAACTAATCAACTTATTATTCTATTTTATAAGAGTCAATTATAATTAAATTAGGACATAAATCAATATATTTATCCATATTTTCATTAGAATTAATTTCTATTTCTTCTAATAAAGCTCCTTTTTATTTCAAATATTGTATTAAAATCTCTTTATCAAGTAAAATACTAAATAATGTTAATGCCTTTAAATTTAAACCTGAACAATAATCTTGTAGCATTTTTCCTGTTATCTAAGTTAAGCTGTTGCCATAAATTTCCAAGTATTATAAATGAACTAAATTTTATAAAAAACTTAAATTTTCTTCTTATAATTAATTAACTCTTATAACTAACTTTTTTAGATTTAAGCATTTTGATATGTATTCTTGAATAGTTCTATCTAAATTTGTTAATCCATATAAATGTATTTCTTATACTAGTTTATATCCCTTTTGATTTTAATTTATTTTTAACTATAAACATTTTCTTATTTCTTGGAAAACTGTATCTGGTTAGTTTTGTCTATCTAATTGGTACGTATTAATATATAAAATTTTAGTATCAGATAACAAAATTTGTTTTATAGTTCAGTTTAGCTTGCTTTAAACATAGTCATAATTACTTGAATATTCTTTTATTTCTAGGTTTTAAAATGAATACTTAAACTTATTAAGATATTTATTAGCTTATTGTAATCTGCAGATATCTCTATTTTTAAGGAACTAACATAAGTATCTAAGAATATTAAAGTTTTAAAATAAATTATACTAACTATTTTTAATCAATTTAGTGCTTTATTTTTCTTAATAAAGTTCTTCTTAGTTTAACTGTTCATGAAATATCTTTATTGGAAGAGTTATTTCTTAATCTTTTTATTCTTCTATAGATATTTTTTAATTTTATAAGCTTAATTCCTATCCTTAGTCTTAAGTTAAATCGTTTTAGATTTAAGTTGCTATTTAAGTTCCTTATAGAGTAATATTAGACTCTTCTTATTATTGATTAGAAGAGGATTAAGAGTTAGAATTATCTAGTGTATAGTTTTAGTTACTAGTTGGCCAGTAACTCCTACTTTACATTTTATTATAACTTATTATTTTATCAGACTATTTATATCTAAGTTATAAAAACGGCTATCTTTATAACTAGCGTTTTAGTGTTTAATAAGCATAATAATATAATTGAAAAGATGGTGGGAGCTGAGAATGACCTTCGTGACAACACTTTCTGGTTTTATGGCTAGGAACAAGTTCCTTTCCTGTCGCTGAGAAACTCCTTGGTCAGTGTCATTTTCTGAAGGGAACACTGTCTTTGAGATTATCCGCTCTTGCTAGGGGCTTGAAGCCTGGTTGCTCATAGCGATGGAGCTCCCTAGCAGCTGTGCCTGGAGCACAACAGGATATCCCCGTTATTCCATAAAAAGAGAGCGTCGGGTCGTGCAATCGGAAAAGAGTTTCCGGTCCAAAAACTTTTTTAGTTGAAATTAATTAATTAATAAGTATAATAATATTTAAGGGTTTAATTAATTTAATAAAAGAAAAGCTAAATATAAATAGCATTTACTTAATTGCTTAAATTAAAAGAAACTAAATTATATTCTATAGGGATTTATTATTATGCTACTACTTATTTATACACTATTTAACTATAGCTAGTTGTTTAGATTAAACTAGTTTGCTTATTAAATTAAATTAAGTTAGTTCATAGATAAGATTATGAATAAAGCATTTTAGGTATAGCTACTTATTATTTTAATTAGCTATCATGTTTGTTAATTATTTTAATTTAAAGAGTTTAAATTTGTTTGATTCCTTTATATAGAAAAGAATTAAAAGTATATAAATAAGTAATGAAAAGAAGTATAAGTATAATACTTTATTATAATAGATTTAGGTAATTAAGTAAATATAATCTATATTTTTCTTATTATTTATATTGCTAGATTATTATTCTTATTCCTTTAATTCTTACTCTCAAAATTAAAGGGAGAATAGCAAAGCATCAAAAAATTAACAAAGAAAGGATATTAGATAAACAAGGCTAGAGGAGAAAAAGGAAAATTTAACGTAGTTTTCCTCATCGCTTCAAGGAAAGCAACTATAAGGAGTTTAGAAAAGAACTTCAATAATAGAACAGGAATATTAATCAGTATCCGAACAATATGAAAAAATGAAGGAAACTCTGAGCAAGCAAAATGAGGTAATTTACATTCTTTCAGACAGAATAAGAAAATTGATGACATATATTGAATAATTGTCCTTAGAAACTAATTATTTACGGATATAACTTGTTAAAAGCAAAGTCTAAGCAAAATAAAAGCTGTCATTAATCCTTAAGCAATCAAATTTAGGAAATTCCAATGGTCATTGAAGAAGCAAATAATGATATCGTGAATAATCAAGTAACCAATGAATCAGAAATTTAAAGAAATTAACATCCACAAAAAAAATGGTCAAGGAATCCAAACTCGATAAAAAATGGATAGCTTGAAATGTTTGAAGATCCAATAGATGCAAACATTTATTAAACTTTTAGTTGATAATAATAATTCTTACACTCGATCTTATAATATTTATAAGTTTTAGTTTCAATCTTTTATACATCTAAATCACATATATTTTTAATTTTTTAATTAAAAGAGTTTTTGACGTCTATAACTTTAAAAATTGCTTCCTTCAATTATATACATTCGTAAATGTTTTTAATGCTTTTTAAAAATAATCTTGCTCATCAATTTTTATTACCCTTGTTTTAATCTCATCTTTTATTTCTTTCTTTTTTGCTTTTTACATTTCTAATAATTTTAGTTTTCTTGACATAAGTTTCTTGTGAAATATTTTTATTTATAAATCTTAATATCCCAAATAAATTTTGGAAAGGAGTTTATAATTCCTTAATCATATAAAGTAAGAAATCTTAAGTCATAATTCGCATTCTTTTATGATATTAAATCCCTTATATTAGAATAGTATATAAATTTAAAATTATGCTCGAAATTATCATACTTTCCATATATACAATATTATTATCAATAGTATAATGACTATCTTAAAGATCTTTTCAAAAATTATAGGATTGGCTTCTAAGTTTATATGTACTAATAAATTATTGTCTAAATAACTTTTTCAACTTAGTGTAAGTAATTTGTGGAAATCTTTAAGAGAGTTTATGCAAAAATCTTACTTGCTTCATTTATTAACTTCTACATCTACTTTGCAGAAAGAAGAATCAATCATCTACCCATCCTCTGCAGGCGAATCTAATACTAAAACCCTGGCATTTGAATTCCAATTAGGTATATTTTACTTTTCAAATATCTAATTACAATATTGTAATACAACAGAGCTAAAACAGGCTTTTGCGAATTTCCTTACCCTATTCCGTTTTTTTATTATTATGCTCTAGTGTTCATTCCATCTATAATAAATTAAGAGTCTAGGTTTTAATAAAATGCCTCTAAGGCTTTATAAGTCCAAGTATAGTTTAACTTTCTTAAGTTGATCAAACAGGAGTCTTCTTTCTATTGAATCAAACATTTTTTCAACAGCTATTAATGTTGAGATTCATAAAAGAGTGTAGAACTGATAATAGATACTATCCACCATATTTCAAAAGTTCAACCTTTTATTCTGACTGGATTTGCTGCTTTTTCAATCAGAATTACTTTTATAATTTCTTATATTTATTTATTGTAAAAAGATCAAAAACTCCCTATATTTAAAAAGCAGTTAATCAGCAAATTAGAAAACAATTGGAATTTAGCCTAAAAATAAAAATGAAGAAATAATTTTAATATAGCAAATTTGAGTTGATTACTTATTTAAAAAATATGTGGTAAGCCAAATAGGGATGATATCACAATAATAATTGTGTAGTGTTAAATAATTATTTATTACTATATTTATTTTTACTTTATTGACTCTTAATCTAATTACTTTAAGGCTCTTAGTAACAACATCCTTTTATTGATTACCCAAATTTATAAAGATATTTTTTAGTATTTCCTCTCTTTTACCTTTCAAAACTTAATATAAAAACTTAGTCATCTTCATTTTTAAAAAGGAACAACTTTTATTACTATTTTTCAAAACACTATTCCATAAGCATAATAATAATAATAATAATAATAATATGCTTAAAGTTATTAAGGTTTTGTATTTCCTGTAATTTCGACCAGTTCCTGCGGACATTTTTTAAACGTGGGTGTGTTCCACGACCTTTTTTGAAAGTAAGAGGTTACCACTATAGACTTCCAAGTGGTCTTGCGAAGAGTTTTTATTTAGAAATCCCAGTTTGCGTTATCCATAGTTTGTTAAGTTTTCTTCATGTTCTTTTCTGCTCTTATTCGTTTATTCTCTTTCATTATCAGCAGTTTCTTAATAAATGATTATTTGATTAGCAATATCAGCACAGCTTATTTTCTCGTTTTTATTTCGTTCTTTTTATCGATAGTTTATTTTCTATTTTTTCTGATCTTTAAATGAAGTTCATTTCTATCATTTCTTTTCCTGGATTTTATTCTACTTTTGAGTATATTGCTGTTTTTTCTATTTCCATTTTCGTGTCATATTTAAAGTTTTATTGCGACTAAGTTCAGAGTTGTTCTTACATTATCAATTGCTTTGAATGAGCTGTCTTCTGAGTATTAATAATTCGTTGTTTTAATCCTCTATGCTATTCATTAATTCCCTTATTTTTCTCCTTAGTTATAAGCTGCTTCTTCATACTTTGAAATTAATTTTTACATTTGATCTAATTAAATTTAAAGTTTTTGATCAGCTTCGTTCTTAGGTTATCTTATCTCTATAGGTCCTACCATCACTTTACCTTCTGATGACGAACTTGACTCCTCTCGTTGCTATTTTTTTTTCTAAATTTCTTTTGCCGCTTTTCTCTTTAAGTTTTTAAGTTAATTCTTTTAGAGTCGAAGAGATTAATCCATTTTTTTACTTCTTCCATAAGCATAATTATTAAATTACTTACTGTACTTAGATCAATTATAACTAAACTGGAGCCATTTAACATGTGTTCCCACTTATTAATAATATTCAGGCCTAAGTTTCTGTTTTTTAATTATTAAACTAAAATAAGTAATTTTGTCATTATTATAAATATCCAATGGTAAATTGCTTCTTTTAAAATCTCTATAAAAAGATTAAAAATATTTAATAATAAATAATAAATCTTTAGTAGCACACGATAACTTTGGATAAACTGCTGCCAAATTAAAACGATCAACTCAAAGATTTAAAAGCAAAATTACCTTTTACCAATGAGTTATATTAAAATATAAAGTAAGAACCTCAACTTTAGAAATACCATAACCCTAAAAGTGAACTAGAGTTCTGGAAACTTGCTTATTGCTGAAGGATAAATATTTTGAAGAACATTTTCTTTCAAGGAAAACCTTTCGATTTGATTTGATTTTTATATAAATATTTCCATTTTCTCTAACATGGATCTTATCGAATTTCCATTTTAGTTTTTCTTTAAAAGGTATTCAAATTTTAATTAAATTTATTTTATTCTATAGTTTTTAAGAAATTTATTTTTAGGAAAAAATTTAAATATTTAAAAAAAACTTAAGGTTATAGAGCGCGTAGCACTACGATATCGCGCAACTTTTTTATCAAAGTTCTTTAAAGTTTAAAAACGTATTACGATACATTCTTCCTTGTGCTAGCATTCCTTGGAAATTCTTTTCTCCTATAGAGCCAGTGTTGGAGTGCTTCAATAAAAAGACCTTAATCTCAGAAACATATCGTTACTTGATGCCTCGGTCTTAACATCCTTGGCAAAGCCAAAATTCTTGTTCAGGTCTTCATACGAGGTACTTCCTGGTACCAGAGTTTCTATCGATCACAGTGGAAGGATTTCTCCTCCCTATTTAAAATCAATATAATAAATTTAAGTTTTTAAACGAAAAGAAACTTCCAATCAAATTAAATAAGATAAACAAAGCAAATAGCACAATAAATTATATATCTATAGATTTAAATATTGTAGTTACTTAATTTACTTGCTACATTTATTTAATATTCAACTAACAGCATTACTATTTTATTAGATTATATTAAGAATTTTAAGAACCAATAGATTTTTAAATTTTAGTTATATCAGATCATTCATTTATGGTATAAGCAAATTTATTATTTTTTAGCTCAAAATATATTAAAGTTTTAGTAAAAAGAAAATATAGATGTTAATTACGTAAAAATAAGGAATAAAAAATGGAAAAAAACCCGGGAATCTAAACCTTAAATTCTAACCTTAAAGATCAATCTTAAGTCTCAGTTAACTAACAAGAACCAAGAATTCAAAAAAGATAAATCTACTCCTGTTAAGGATTGGGAAATACGGAATTTCCTAGCAAACTGAAAAAACTTGAGAAATCCCACGAGCAAGACATTATTTAGCTTTATTCATTAATTAAGAAAATGAATACCGAAATATAGATCCTGAAGGCGGAAAACTTGAATCTTCGGCTTCTTTTGTAATATAGAAAAAAGGAAGATCAAGACTTGGTAAGTAAAATTTAGTTTTAAATTGAAGCCTTAACTTCCTAATTTGAACTATTAGAAAAAAACCTAGAAGTAAATAAATAGAAAATTAAAGAAGAAAATCGATTACCAATCAAAAAAAACTAACCTCAAACAGATAAGATTGAAATTGAAAAAATGTAAACGGAATCAAAATTTTAATTCAAGCCTTTAATAAAACGTTGCTATTGTTATCAAAAGACTGGACATTTTTGGAGGTAATGACCGAAGTGAAGAAGAGTGCTTGAGCAGCACCGTAAAGAATTTGAGACATCGAGGAGGCTAGATTGTAACTACTCTGGAGGTATTTACAGAAAGAAGCTGATATTAGATGATTCAAGTGTGACACTAATCAAACAGGATCTTGGTAATTAATAGTAACAGAAAAAATAGCTTTAAAAAGACAACAATGACCTTAGAATTTGTTTAGAAAAGCTGGAGAAGAATTACAAGAAGATGGAAGAATAATTCTATGAGCTTATTGAAGAGAAAGAAGAATTATCTCAGTTTGAAATTGATTCAGATGAAGACATGTACAGTTGAGTATTGAATATACAAACTTTTATTGTCTTTAATTTGGGGAAACATTTCCTCTAATTAAAGATGACCCTAATCCTTATAGTTAAAATTAATTAATACATAAAAATATTTATTTGCAAATTAGGAATCAAAATTTAAATAAAAATTATAATTTAAAAGAAGGTGAAAATGAGTTTTACCTTCTGAACTAAACTTTTTGGTTTTATGGCTAGGAACAAGTTCCTTTCCTGTGGCTGAGAAACTCCTTGGTCAGAGTCATTTTTTGAAGGGAACGTTGTCTTCGAGATTATCCGCTCTTGGTAGGGGCTTGAAGACTGGTTGCTAGTAGCGATGGAGCTCCCTGGCAACTGTGTCTGGAACACAACAGGATATCCCCAGTATTCCTAAAAAAGAGAACATCGGCTTGTATAACTGGAATGAAGTTTCTGGTTCCAAAATTATTAAAGTTAAAATAAATAAATAAATAATAATTTATCTATTATAAAATATATTCCAGATGCTACCAATTTAAATGAGAAAAACTAAAATTAATGGTTTTAAAAATTAAGGAAATGATTATATATGAATAATTGATTAAACTAATATAGTTTAAAACTATCAATAAAAGGTTTAAATATACACTATTTACAATTGTTTACCTAATTAGTTTATTTGCATAGAGTAATTTAAAATAAATGACTAAAGTTTATAATTAAAATTAATTAGTTTAGAGTTTTATATTTTGTATGTTTGGTATTCACATTAATGGTTTATGAGTTGTAATTAGTTAATTTTAATGATTACAAATACAATAGTTTCTCTAGAAGAACCCATATAAATTTGAAGATAAAGACTTTTAGCATTTAATTTTTCTAGGTATTGTTACTGTTTTTAGATACATAAAAGTAAATACATTGTTTATATTTAAGATTTTAGATAAAGGTTTTAAAATGGTAAAGAATGCGAAAATAATGATTTTCTTTTGATTAAATTTATAATAATAATATCTCTTTAACATAGAAATAGAAAGTTTATAATATAGCTTTAAATACTATAAGGATATACTCTATAAAGCTAATTATAAATTATTTATTTATAAGCTTTATTTTTCTCTTCAATTATAGCCAACTTAAATCATTTATTTTCTAATTTATCTTTATTAATCACTTATCTACTTTTTTTATAAATATGAGCTCTAATACTAGCTTTTCCTGTACCAAATGTAGCAAGCCATTGCAATAAGGGATAGAGAATCAAGGCAGTTTTATGGATAATATATGCTAAGACTGTCTTATGTTTGATACTCAATCGAAGTAGGAAGTTAAATATACTTAAGAAAGTTAAGACCAATAATATTAGGAAATTTAATAACTATAAAAGTAAGAAGAAGATATATAAGAAGCTAAATGATAAAGCAAGTAAGAAATAAAAAAATAATAAGCAAATAAGAAATTACAGCTAGAAATAGTAATTGCAAATCCTTCAAAAATACAGTAGAACTTTTGGAAAAATAAATATATTCTAGATTAGATAACTTAGTATTTAGATGAAATAGAAATAGCTTAATTATAGTAGGTTAATAAATACTTCTATTGCTTTAATTATTACTTTTAGACAATTAGAATATAATCTCTCTTTGAGGATTAATCTGAGGAATAAAATGAGTGATAATAAAAACTTGATTGATATTTTAATCAAATAGTAAAATCTGATGTTAGAGAAATATATCTAAATGTATACGGCTTTTCTCTAGAGATTTGCTAATATGTTTAGAACATGTTTGATTAGTCCATCTAGCAAAGAAAATAGAATTTAAAAAATCCATCTTAAAACTGGTAAGAATTGAAATAACTAGATGGCCGATTAGAGCATTAGCTTTACCTAGTTTATAAAATTTGTAAAGCTTAATAGAAATAAAATTATCTGAAATAAATTAATAAGAATCAGACTTATAATTCATTTAAGAGCTAAGAGTTATTGAGTTTGAATATCTACATATTACAGGCTAATTTTTATTGGATTACTGCTTAAAGCTTAACCTAGAAGTGGTAAAGTTGTAAAGCTAAAAGATAGAAAACTAGAGAATAATATAATATCTAGAATTAAAAGGAAAATAAGTTAAAGTAATTAAAATTAACTAAAATGAGCATATTAGTTAAATTTTAGATTACTGTCCTAATTTAGTCTAAATAGACTTATAGAAAAATTTAGATAAAGATTACTAAATTATAGATAAAATAAAAAGATATGATCTTTAATGATTATCCATTAATATAACTAGATAATCAAGCATTATAGGAATTATTTTCTAGGGAATATCCTAAACTAGACTATATTAAAGTAATAAACTCTTCTAGCTTTAAAGTAGAAATATTCTAGCAAATTATTTAAAATGTTCCTAATATTAAAAAGATAACTTGAATTTCCTTTTTAGGTATGATTAACGAATAGTTATAAAATAGTTCTTAGAGTAGTTAAATTATAGCTTAGGAGAAATTACTTACTAAGCTTGAGGAATATATATTTGAAGGAAGTGAGTGAGTATGGATGTAGTTACTATTAAAAGCTCCTAATATAAAAAGATTAATTATAAATAGTTACTTTAGTATTGCTAAAGAGTTAGATAAGCAAAAATTGCTAGTTTACTAGTAATAGTCATATTTAATACCCTTTTAATTTAATAACCTAGAATTTATTAATTTTAATGGATCTGCATTAATAAGAGATGACATTATTCAACAACTCTTTTAAAAAGTTCCTAACTTAAAAATACTCAGAGTTTAAAATTTAGATCAGATAACCAACGAAACGCTGAAGTAAATAGGAATTTATTCAACTAGATTAGATGAGATATGTATAAGAAATTTATAGCAGATAACAGAAGAAACTATCAGCTTTATACTATAAAACTGCTCTAATTTAAAGAAAATTTACATCTCACTAAATTAAAATGCTTTGAAGGAATAAAATGGATAAATATATTTAAATGCTACTTAAACTATCGAAACAACTGAGACATTTTTAAACAAGTAAACTTAATAAGAAGACTATACTTCTTTAGAAAGTGAGATAATAAAAAATAATTGAATAAAATAAATAATAAAACTAAATAGATTAGAAGTATTAAAACTTAAATAATGTAACTTAAGAAACTAAAATATAGCTTTAATAATAAAAAATTGTGATCAATTAAAAGAATTATATTTATAAAATAATAAAGATATTACTGAAGAAGGATTTCCTTTAGCAGATGAAAAAGGCTTATAATATCCTATTTGGAATAGCTTAAGAAAATTAAATTTAAGCAATTGCTCATTAATAAACACTTAATGATTAAAGTAAATAACCTTTAAGTTTAAGAAAATATACATTAAAATACAAAATTTAGAAGAAACTGAATCTGATGAGGAGTCAGATCTGTAATAGTGATGAAGATTAAAGAAAAACTTGATAAACATTTTCACTTAATAGCTTTTAATTTAAATGATAATTTACATGAATTCAAATCATATCATATTAATTATATTTTATAAAATCTAACTACAAATTTCAATAAATAATAAACATCGAAAATATTAGTTTCAATATTTTCATAGAAAGCAGTTCTTTAAAATGTTTAAAATTATAAAATAATAAAATGCTTCTTAGTTACCCAATAAATCTAAAAATAAATAATATTTTATATTTGTTTATTTATGTAATAATGATAAGCAATTTTATAGTATAAGATATAGAAAATAAAAGAAAAGCTATAATTCTATTTATAGTTAGAATATTAAATATTTTATTTCTTTTTAAATAATAATTTAACATTTTGCAGTCAAATTATATAGTAATTTATTGGAATGTTTCTATATAACTATTTAAATAAATTTATGCTAGATCATTTTAAAGTGATGTAAATAAATATTTAGTAATAAAAGAGGGTAATTAATTATGCTTTAGATTAGAGGTAGATAATTATAGTTTATTCTCTTTAATATATTTCAACTGGCTATATTTCTTTATAATATATCTAATTTCAAATAGTTAAGATTTATTTTAACACTTTTGATACTATAAAATATTATAATGTAAAATGAATATATATTAAAAATATAGGTTATAATGTATTTATTATTAACTAGCTAAGAAATATTAAATATTTAATCTATTTATTTCTTCATTCTAATATGCATAATCATTAGATAATCATTTATATAAAAATCAAATTTATTTACATTTTATTATTCAAACCCCATATTTGAACCATTTTTTACTGTTGTAGTTTAATTTAGTGAGGTAAGAGCATAAAATAGTGATTTTTTAGATTTGCTAGCTATATTTAATGCTTTCTTTTATTGATTTCTTTTTATGCTATTTCAAAGTACTGTTTTTAAACTTTTCCTTTATATAAATACCATTTAATTTTATTGAAATTTGTTTATACTAACAATTTAGTAATATTCCTAGCTTCAAATTAATATACTAAAGTTTCTAGTATCTTTAAAAATAATATAAGCTACCAATTTATTTAGATTATTTATTAGTTTACGTTTAAGCTAATGCTTTACCTATATTAAGACTTACATTAATAAGCGAGTTATTGAAGGATAAAGTTACTATTTATAAAGAATGCTAAACCTGACTCCAAATTATTTAAAGTATTGCCTTATTTTAACTCTCATAAACCATGCTTATTAATCTTGAACATCCCTTTTATAATAACTTGGTTGGCTAGTTTATTTTTAACAACTTTACTTGCCAAACTGTATTTTAATATTAAAATAGATACTATAAAAAATAAATTTTATCCTTATTTAAATCTTGAAAGATTAAACCATTAAATCTCTTAATTATACAATACTCTTATTAACTATTCTTAGCTTGTATTTGTTAGTAAAATGGTAAATAGTAATATTATTGAATCTTCTAGATAATATACTATTTATATTAATTTATTTAATTCAAGTTAATTCTTTTTTAAATAACATTCTCAATAAAATATACAAAGTACTACAAAATATTTTTTATTAACTATCTAATAGTTTCTTATTGGGGATATAGCATAAGAAATCACTCAGTTTCCTCTCAGCTTTCTTTAAAATTCGGCATATTCCTTTCGTTTCTTAATATTCATGCATATTTTCTCTACTTTAATCATTTTTATATTTATTTTCAAGTTTTTTTTAAGTTTCCTTAATTAATTTCATCTAGAAAAATATTGAATTTATTTCCCTATCTTTTTTTGAAGCAGTTTAAATTTTCTCCTTGCTTCTTATCTCATTTTAATATAATTATCAATTTCATAGCATCTTTATCTAATTAGATTTTTTATTTATTTCGCCTACTTATAGAAGTTTTTTCTTAGTTTTATTGTTTCTTCTGTATATTAGTATTTTCTCATTTAAATGTTTACAAAGTTATATATCACTTTGGTTGTTTCTTGGATGTATTCTGATCATTTTTCATAATATACTTTGCTATCTAAATTTTTGAATTTACTAAGATCTATTTACTCGAATCATTTTTTGTATTTCTCTTGAAGCTTTTATTGCTTTATTTTTTGAAAGTTTATCCTTTTAATTTAAGGGCTTTTTTGATATTCTTTCGCAATTTTTATTTTTGCTTAGTTAATGACCTCCTATTGATCTCCATTGATAGATTTTTGTGCTGATAATGTTAAGCGTGATATAATGATCCGTTAAGAAGTAATTTATTTTAAATTTTCCTTTCCTTTATGTTTTAATGAAGGTTGAATCTTTACATACTAAATGATAATCTTTTATCAAGTAAAGAAAGTATTAGCCTACACTATTCTGCTCATATGGTAAACATCGAGGAATATGCGCATTAGAATCCCCTATATTAAATTTATAATCTTATGCTGCTTGCTGCTATTATGTATTAATATAGACTTTCATAAAATGTTATTAGTTAATCAGAGTCGGATGTTGTAGCACATATACGTTTATAAATGCCAGCCGATCATCAAGTGTTAAATCTATAATCTTCCTCCCTAAAATAATTCAGTTTGATTGAAATCCGCTATATTCAATACTTTGGTTCTGCGGATAATTCCATCTTTTATATAAAATGCTACTCCTTTGATGTGTTTTGTGTCCAATTTTATTATTGCTCTGAATCCGTATATATAAGGTATTTCAGCAGTTTGATCCACAAATATTTCTTAAATCGCCATAATATCTTTCTTCTTTTCACACATAAACTTGTTTAATTCTTCCTTGTTTGATTTTATTTCTTTTACATTTTCTGTACCTTTGTCAAATTCTGTCTATTTTATTATATTACTATTTCTTTGCATTTCCTATTTTTCATAGTCTATATGCCCTAAAATTTAAAGCTTCCTCTTCTTTATAGATTTTATAGAGTGAAAATCAAATCTTTCTAATGTTTATTATTTTTCCTGTATTTATGTCTTCAATTATTTTAGTAAATACTGTCTTTCTTGCCATTATTTTTTGTTTTCCATCCTTTTTGAGACAGCATTGCATTTTTGCATACTTCCTTCCTGTCTCTGTTTTCTAGTTATTTCAGTTTTTTGTCATATTTCCTATTTTACTTTCTGTTTTTTGTGACATTGATAGTTTTGTCTCAGTTTTATTTATTAAATTTGTAGTTAAGTATCTATTAAAATAGATCTTCTTTTAAAGTAACTTTAGTATGACTTAAACTTTTCGTTTTTACCATAAATTCAAAATGACATTTTATTAGAAACTTAATCCTCTTCAATTTTAATTACTTTCTTTTTCTTCGTTATCTGTTTCTCTTTATAGTAAGGAATTTTATTCCTGATTTCCAAATGCATCAACCTGATTTTTACTTCCTTAGCCTTTTTAATTGCTTCCTTTATAGTTTTTGTTCTTAAGTATTAATTTGTGATATGTCCTTTTTGATTACAGTTCATACATTTTCAAATTGATGGATGACTCAAGTAAGTGCTTTTTCCTCCATCGTTTACTTATTTGATATACTTTCTGCATCTTTGATCTTTTCAATTTTAAATAAATTTTCATTTTCCCATTTGCTCATGTTGAACCTTTTACGGTTTCGATTTCTGTACATACTACTTTTCCGTACTTCACCATATAGATTTCTACTTGGTTCAAACTTGAATACATATTAAACGTTCTTTGAATTGGATGGTTCTTATTGTTGTAGAATTCCTCTATATTTGTTTGCTCTGCTGGCATTAAAGAACTTCTACACTTCCATGCTTAATTATTTCCGAATTGTGTGAGTGTTTCCTTATTTTTGAATCATATAATTATTATTCCTTTCTGTAGGATTTTCACACTCTCAATTTTTTTACCACATTCTTAATTCTGATTTCCGAGAAATGCTTTAACAATTTCATTTTCTTGGATTTCTGTTGGACTACGTTTTTGGTTGTAGCATTCTTCTTCTAAAATTTATTGAAACAAGTAATTCATAACCTTTTAACAGTTTTGAGTTGCTTGCTCTTGTCCTCATTTTATGGCATTTACTCATTCTTTTCTTCTTCCATTATAATTATTTGCACAGAGCGGTTGTCTGATTTGATGTTCTAAATTACTTTCTTTTTTTTGATAAGTTGCTTAGCTTTAAGATTTCTGTCCCTTTTTATAGTGTATTCCGCCTAGTAGTTTAAAAATTTTACTACGAGACGTTTTCCTTAAAAATAATATGAAAGATCTGATTAAGTTGTAAAGCTCTTTCATGGCTTTATTAAATTTACCAAGTAGTTGCTATCCAAAATTAGCTGATGCGAAATGTGAGATTGCTATTGCACTTTTTAATAATTAAAATAATGTAATAATGTAATTATAGTTATTTTTATAGTTTATAATGGTTAATTTTTATTTTTGATGGTAACTGTTATAAATTACCTTTATAAGCTTTTTTAATCTAAATAATAATAAAAATGTAAGCGTTACCAAAATGCTTAATCTGCTTAGAAGATTACAACTTAACTAATGCTCTTCCAACTGTCTTACCTTGTGGACATATTTACTGTGGTTTGTGTTTGAATACTCAGTACTGATTATAAGGCATAATGTAATGTCCTATTTGTTAAAAAGGATTCCATATTAGATTTGAAGATTTATCTAAAGAAAGTGATTTGATAAGAATGATATAAGAAAACTAATAATACATAATAAAGATTTAAGACGCTAGATAGAAATTAAAAGAGATAAGGAAGTAAATTATGCAAAAATCTAAAACCATTACAACCAAACTATCTAACATTACTAATACTCTCATAATACCATATACTGATATCATCCCATACACATCAAACATTAACTAACATTTATCTACCTAAAATTATAACACTCAATAATTATCAAATCATTCAAATTCCCTATTTACTAATCACTAAAACGAACTAATATCAAATGTAACTCATCTATAAGCAATCTAAATATATTCCACAATATAAGCAGCTTTAATTCAAAAGGCATCATAATTAAGTTAAAATGATATCACAAAAATAAGATAGAAACTATAATAGAATACAAAGTAAGAAAAATAAAAGATTATTAAGACTAATAAAGATAAAGCAAGCTAATAATAACAGTTTACATAATCAAACTATATTCACTTTTTTGATTGATAGATTTAAAAATTAAGTTTATTTAATATTTAAACAGAGTAATTACGATAAATCTAAGTTTAAATTAGTATTCCTGTTAACAATAAAAGTATAGAATATTAAAATAAGCTATATTTAATTGGAGGATTTAACAAAAATTAAAATGAATTAATAGAAGAAACTTGATAGTTTGATTATGAAGCTAATGGTATAAAACTAAGTGATCTAAATGAGGGAAAATATGATTTTGGAATAGCCTCTGCTTAAAAATATCTTTATGTGGTTGGAGGATTAACTAACAATAATCAATTGCTATAATCAGTCGAAAAGTTAAAGGTAGGAAACTAAAGTAAATGATAAAAATGTTCTTAATTTCCATTTTAAATAACAGGATAAACTTTAGTAGTAGATAAAGATGAATAAAATATTTATTCTTTTGGAGGGTTAAATTAGGAAGCATAAATTTTAAAAGATATATGAAAATATAACATATAGAATGATAGATGGAGTAAATATGATTAAAATCTTCCTGAAGCTGTTGTTTCTCCTATAGTTTCTTTAGAGCCTTTTGTCATAATTGGAGGTATGAAAAATTTATCTACGAAAGAATATTCGAGAAGAATATATAAAAGAAACAAAGAATAATGACAATAAAGTTAAATTTTTAAAGATGTTATAGCTTTAACGGAGATGAAAATAAGAAATACATATGGATATGTTTTTGCTATAGAATAGAAAAGATTTTCAATAATGAGGATTGATTTAGACAAATTGAACTATAGAAGTATTAAAAGCCATAACTGATAAACATAATAATAATATTTATATTATTAATACTATTTATAATAAATATAGTCTCATATGTAAAGAGGCAGTTTAAAGATTTATATTTAGTTAAATATGTTACTACTTACTAAAATGGTTAATCTATACTTATTGATGATGTATAGTTATAACTAATGAAGGTTTTTTGGAGTATAAGTGTATATATGATGCTGATATAGTAGGTAATGTAGTAATAGCTATATAGTTGGCAATAAAGACTTAGCAATAATTTATTATATTAAATAAATGATTATCAAAGTGTATTAGACAAGTTATGATTTCCTTTACTATTTTCTAAATATTATTTTTATTATTAACTCTTTTTAAAGCGTATGAAATAAATAAAGAATCAAATTTTATCTAAGCATCTTTAAAATCTATTATTCAAATATTATTCAGATACTAACATACAGTATATAGCATACTAAAACATATTCAACACAGTCAAAAAAGCTATCTTTAAATACATCCTTATATTAAATATATACAAGTTCTATTTAGATTACTCTATTATTTATCTAATCAAATCAATACTATAATCATATAATCATTAAGCAATACCTATATCTAAATACTAATTAAGTCATCACTACTATCATCAAGTCAATATCTTCAAGTCTAAAATAAATTATTTCCTTTAATTATTTAAACTAAATACTATATTTACTTAAAAATGTCCCTTCAATAAGATTAATTAATCTCAAAATTTTATGCAGAGAGATATTATAAAAATTACAACTAAAATATAACAAAAATAAATAATGTGCCTCAGTAATAGAACTTTTCAGATAGCGATAGAGAGAATTTGTATAATATATAGATTAAGTACGAATAATATCAACTGGACTTATTCTAATTGCTTTATCTAATTAAGAATAGCTTAATAAATTCTCTAACATAGAAAATGATAATATTAATCTTTTGATATTTCCATTAAGAAGAAAATATTAATGAATGCTACAACATTAAAAGCTACATAATTCACTACTTTTTAGATATAGAAAACAATTTAGTTCCAACATAAAAATGGTTAAAAATCTTTGGAAACATCAAAAAACTGCTTTATTTAAAATAAAAGGAACAATATGAATTTATTGTAGAACAATTATGTACCTAGAATTATCATAAGCCACTAATCCAGAAAATATTCTGACTTGACAGAAAGAAAAAAATGTAAAGTTAAGGCAACCAAAAATATGATGATGTGAAAACTGTTGAAAAATTAGATAAATTATTAATTAATGTAGAAGATAAAAAACAATCAAGTTAAAATTAATTGTACTTAAACATAAAAGAAAGTGGTCAATTATGTTACAAGAATTACACAATGAAATAAAAGATACATAAGTTAAAATAGGAAACTTAAGGAAATGTTAAAAAATTATAAAGAAATGATAAAGATTGGTAACAAGCAAAAAATTGATTCCTAAGTATAAAAATTGCTTAAATAATTATTTAAATTAGACGCAAGATAAGCAGCAATTTATAGAATAAAAGATCATTTAACTGAATAAATATTTAAACGCATGATGTTTCTATAAATTCAGCTGTTTAGATTTTTAAAGGTCATTATAATATAGCTTATCTTCAAAAACATTACCTACTACACCTGGCTTTGAAGGTTTAAAAATTACTGCAAGTGAAGGAAAAAAATTAAAAAAATACAAATTTATGATTTTTAGCTTCGGCAGATAGATTTTGGATCAAGATGAGAATTTACAGTTATGAAAAATCTTTAATGATGTTGTAATTTAAAATTTAGGTTAAGCAGTCTGAGGTTTTTTAATTCATTTTGCTTTCTCTGTATGGTAAATGTCTTTCTCAAAGCTAAAGCTCAATATTTAATCTAAATTAATGTAGCTTCTTAATTAGATAGCATGTTTATTAGATTTTGCTCAGCAGTATATTTTTGAATTATAAGCATCATTAGATTTTCTAAGATTTAGGAGTAGTTTCTATACAGGAAGAAGCAAAATATGTACTTTATTTTTCTAATTCTGATTTTGAAAATGATCTAAGAACATCATATGAAAATAAATAAGCAAATATATTGTTTAATTAAAGTAATGTGAAAGTAAGGACTTTCACTCATTTTTTTATTGAATTGTAGGTTCTATGACTAAAATTTCTAGATAATAATTATTAAATTTAATTCTTTAATTTAAGTTTATGGAGCTAAAAATTTAAAATATCATCAAGTTTATTAATCTGACTTGAGTATTAGAAATATTATAATAAAAGGTTTATAAATGATTAAAGTAAGCAGGTTTCTGTGATATTATAGAAAATATTCTTAATTTACTTGACAAAAACTATTAGTGAGATAAAGTAAAAAATTTATCAGAAAATGACTAAAGATTCTATTGATTAATATATGGCTGAAATATAATCAGGTAATTTTCTTCTTAGTTTTAAATAAATAAAAGCCTAGTTATGACATTAACTATCTAATATAAATTAATTATTTAGCTTGCTTATTTATTTACTTTTATAATTACACAATATATTATTTTCATCTCCATTAGGTAAAAATTCACAATTTGATTATAAATAAATAGTTATTTGAAGTACTTTATTAGTAATGATTAAAAATAGTAAAGTTTATTCGAAAAATAAAAAAGAAGATTTAAATTTAAAAATAGTAAACTAAAGTTAGTGATAGTTTAAACATTTCATTTATAGTTAGTTTTTAAATATTTATTTTCTGAAATATTTATTTTATTTATTAAATTTCTATAGCCAATTTTCCTTAGACTAAACATTAAAAATAAATAATAAATTATATTAGATAATTATTTTAAGAGACCTTTATAAATAAAAAATTGTAATGAAATGGTAGTAAGAAAGTGGATAATTAAATTATTTTATCTTATAAAATCGAAAGTTAAATACTAATTTGATGTTTTTATATATTATTTTAATTTAAGCCAACAACAACAATAACAATAATAATGTATTAACGTGACATAACCCTCGTTAGGTTTATTACTAGTAAGTTTATAAATTGGTTCAAAAATTCATGAATTCTCCGGAATTTTGCTCCTCTATTACATACAGACTTTCACAGATTTAGCCCTTCTTAATTATTAATATTTTGCTTTAATCTCAATTATTACCGCAAATTTATCCTTCTTAGGATCAGTATAATTTATTTAATTTGATTAAAGTATTTCGGCTTTCTTATTATTGTTTTCTCTTGAAGTAATAACAATCTCTGAAGATTAGTTTTATTTTTTGGCAATAAAAGAATTTAATTAGACAGTTTCTTGAAATATGCCCTATTTTGTAGCGTCTTCAGCAGCTTTATAATATTTTAATTTTCTTCGCGGGAATTGCCTTAATTTCATTTTCTACTTCCATAGGATCATATTGAGGATTCGAAATGAGTTGATTGCTGTGACTGAATTTTTCAATTTGTTTGATTTTATGCTCAGTTTTTCCATTTCTTGGGTAAGTTAGAGCGTTGAAGGTTTGAGAGAGATTTCCGCTTTTAGCCAAGTGTTTTCGTTTTGAAGCTGGATGACAGTGCTAGATAATGAACTAATTCTTTAGGTTAAGTCTTAAACTGAATCTTAAAGTTTTTTATTACCAGCTATCAAAGAGTAAATTTCAATGAGTTGATCTTATTATTGATTTTTCATTTGATTTTAATATTTTTGCTTCTTTGGAGCCATCTTTTTTTTAAGCTAATTAATAAGAAACCTATTTTATTTTATTTTTTTAATAAATAAATTGGATTATAGAGCGCGTAGCACTCTCGTTGGTTCGCAGCTCTTTAAATTAATTTTATTTAATGTCGAAAATAACATTTTATGTGTCTCTCTATCCATATTTTCTCTTCCTGCAGTACGTCCCTGTAATTTTTCCTTCCAAAGCATAGGATGTAATATGCGATTACGGATACATCTTTCCCTACCTGTGATGAAGAAGGTTTTCTTCTGGTATTTAAAGTTCTCCAGTTTGTCGAATCTTCCTTCTCTTTTTATTGGTTTCTCTTTCTCCGATTTATCCTCCGTCCGGTCTCACTTTTTAGTTGTCATGTTGGGCCTCCAAGCAGCATTTGAAGGAAAGGGCTTTCCACCCTATTTAAAATTTAATATTTATAATAAAAGCTTAAAGAACTAATTAGCTTGATTAATTATAAGTAAAAAAATTAATAACAGTAGTTTTTAAAGTAATTGCAACATTTTATTTATCATTTAAAGATTCTATTAGAAATAAGGTTTTCTTATTAAGATTCTTTTGATTTAAATCACAAATAAATTATAATTATTAAATACAAAGTAAAGGTAATATAATAAGGATATAAATTCTTAGTTATAAAACTTTTGATATAATCATTTATTCTTTTATTTAAATGTCAAAGATATAAAATAAATTGCAAAAGCTTTGTATACTGGACTATTTAAAATCAATTTTATAGATGTCTAGATTTAAGGCAAAAAATAGAATTTTAAAATCGTTTTATTAATAATAGAGTATTTATAAGTAGCTTAATAAACAATTTAATTATTTAATTGTATTGAAATTAAGTCAGGAAAAATATTTAGATTAGTTACTTTAATTTTTAAATTATTAAAGTTATAAAAATGAAATTGAAAATTAAAGAAATACAATTTACTAAAAGTATTTTTTAAGAAAGCTCTTAAGACAAAGAAATTAGACCCTTGGAAGGATCCCTATACTTGTATTTAAATACGAAATTCTGCCAAACTTATGCTTCTAAAAATTGGTAAAAAAAATTTCATATGATTAAAGTTAAGGTAATTATTTAATATTTTAGATTAAGTTACGGCGGGACATTCGGATGAAGTTTATGAGGTAGCTTTAACGAAAGATTAAAAATGAACTGTATCGGGAAGTGGCGATACAACGATACGCATATGGAATTTTCAGAATGGAAGCTGTACTAGAATTTTGACTGAACACTAGTATGGAGTTGGAGCGGTAGCTTTAACCAAGAACCAGAAATTAATTGTATCGGGAAGTTGAGATTGAACTATAAAAATCTGGGAGTTTCAGAATGGTCAGCTTATTCGAACTATTGAAGGGCATACAGGCGGTATATACAGTATTCAGTTAATTACTGATTCAAGTTTTCTCTATAATTCTTTTTTGATAGAATTTTGTGCTAATTATATTAAGTGCAATGTCTTAATCTGTCAAAAAATAGTAAATTTTGCTAGCTTTTTTTTACCTGTATTTGTGATAAAAGTTGAGTCATCCTTGGGATCTAAGCATTATAGCTTAAAATCTCTCATTATGCCTAATAGATATTGACCAGCTAGGTTTAATTCGTTGGGTAAGAATTATGGAATGTGCACATTAAGATCATCAAGTACTAATACTTTTAATCCATCATTCCTCACTCTATGCATAATTTATTGTAGTCCCTCATAGAAAGGAATAAGCTATTCGTGCTCAGTTGTTGTGGGTGTATATACGTTTATTAAGGCTAATTTATTGTTTAATCCTATAATTATTATTCTACCTCCTTAAAACACATCTGCTTAGTTAAATCTATCTACCTCTCATTCCTTAATTCTTTTCGTAATTTCTTCTTTTATATAAAAAACCACTCCTTCACTGTGCTTTGTTCCTGCCTTCAAGATTACTTTATAGCCAAATATTTATGGCATCTCTGCAATCTCATCTATAAATATTTCTTAAATAGCCATTATATCTGCTTGTTTATCCTATAAGAATTTATGCAGTATTTCCTTATTTGTTTTTAACCCCTAATATTAGCTGTACCAATTTTTATTTTGTCTCAGATAATAGTATTTAATTCCTTTTATATTAGTGGTTCCTTTTCTTCGTTGTCTTCTAATTAGCTTTTTTATATATTTTTTGTATACTGAAGCCAAACTCTTCAAGCGTTTATGTTGTCTACTGAATCTGAGATTTTTTTTCTCGATTTTTTCTGTTCTTACTATCATTGTATTTTTTTGGTAATTTTCCTTGCAATGAATCTTTGTCCTGATACATTGCTTTGCTAAGTTCATTATGTTCTAGCGGGCTCAGTTTTGTTCTGTCATTTTAGATTTATGATTCTTACAACATCCTAGGGTTACTCAAATCATGTTAGTTCAAGTTCTATCCATTTTTATAACCTCCTAAGCTTTTTATAATTACTGTATACGATGTGAATAAACTCAATTTTTTTCATATTACTCTTTAAATATCATACTTCCTTTTCATTTTAAATTTTTATATTCCTGTATTCTTAATCCTTAATTTATTATAAGGGGTTTATTTTTTGTTCAGTAACATTGTTTTTGTTCACGTTCGTGTTCTCATTTTAGAATTCTTCAGTTTTTTTATTATTTCTTCGATAGTTTCTTTTCTTCTGCATTATTTTGTACTATGGCCATTCAATTGACAATCTTAGCACTTTCACTTGATTGGATGGCTTAGTTTAGTCTTTATTCCAAAATAGTCAATTATTTCTGGGATTTTTTTAAGTCTTCCACTTTATGTATTTCTGAGTATGTGGTCATCTTTTCATTTAACATTTTTGTTCCTTCCCATGTTTGTATTATGTCTATTTAATTAAGCACCATTTTTGTAGTTTATTCTCTATTAAATTGAGGTTCATTTCCTTATCTAGATTTCAGTGTATTGGGTAATTCTTTAAGTTAAAGTATTGTTCCATATTTCTTTTTTCAATCAGTATTTTCTGAGTCTTGTATTACCACGCTCCCATGTTTACATATTATTCCAGCTGCTCTGAGTTTGCAAAGAAGATTAAAATTATTCCATTTGGTAGCAGCTAGATTTTTGCTATATTTTCCTTGTGTGGTTCTCAAGTGTTTTAAAAATTATTTAATTGCTACGTCCCTTTCTATTTATTTCATCTAAAATTTTTATTATTTGTATTTTCTTTGTAGGTATTAATTGAAATAAGCCACTCCTATTCCTTTTAGTTGTTACTCCTTATTCTGGCTACCTCCCTAAAGTCTATTCTTTATTTAAACAATTGGACTCTCCCAACATTTAAATGCTTAAATTTGTCCAGTTATTAATAAATATCGTAAATCCTAAAGCTCTTTAATACCTTTGCTTATATGTTTCAGTAATTCCCTACCCCAATATTCGGTATGTAGTAGGTGATTGAAAGACTACTGTTTTTGTTTCGAGCTTCCATTAAAATAAATAATATAAATAATTAAATAATTTTGCAAATTTTAATTACCATACGATACTCGGCGCTAACAAGTGGTTGATCTTGAACTAACTACATACATTCTACACGTTCATATTCTATAGTTCGCACATTTAAGGTAATTGAGCTATAAATTATGAGTTTTAAGATTTATGTAAAAGTATTCAAAGTCTAGTGAGATTTTATTAAGTGATAGTATTTTCTTTCATTTTGAAGTTCATCCATATAAAAATTAGATAGTTCTATGATGATTATTAATTTAAAATATTCTACTTATAATAAGCAAAATAGTTTACAAAGTATAATTAATTTTAAATATCATACTCATAATATATAAATTATTTTACAAATGATTATTTATTTCCACTATAGAATTTATAATAAGTTAATTGATTTAAGCTATTAATTTTTTTAATTATGATAAATATCATAAGTTTATCATTTTATACTCCTATTTAGTTAATTTTATTAATCAGTTTTTTTCAACTTGAATATGTATTTTTTTATTTATGTTATGTGAGAGGGCACATGGGAAATAGCATATCTTTCTACAACCTAAACATTTTTTGTAGAGTGTGACCAATAATTTTTTCTTCTTTATATAGAAAAAAGTAACAAAGGCTATTCGTGATCTTTATTAAAGAACCTAAGATTTTTAAAATTTATGGGAATTTTTAAATCTGAAAATTCAATATGAAGATAGGAATTAACTCTAAATCTACCATTGTAGCAAATTTATGGTAGAATTTTATAGGTAGAATAAATTGTAAGAGAAATTGTGTACTATTAACATTATCATCTTAGAAAAAGCTTTGCATTTTTTAATGTTATATATGTTTCTTTTTATATTGTACTAAATATTTTCCATTTTTTATAGATACAATTCTAATAGTCATTATCTTACAGTTTTTAAATGATTCCAATTAATACAAAGGATTAAAGTTTTTCTTTATCCTTTTTTGATATAATGAAAGCTATATTGATTTTTTAATTATTTACACTTTCATTTTGGTAATTCGTATTATTTAATATTAGAATATAACTTTATTCTTATTTTAGATGGAAATATAAGATAATTTACAAGAAAGTGAAGATTTTTATAATTTTGCATATATTCAAATTATTTATACAGTTTATTATCAAATGTTTTTTATATGATAAATAATGAATCAATTTTTTTTAAGTTTTCAACTTTAATAAAATAGCTTCATTAGGAATTCGGATTTTTAGATTAATAAATAAAATCAATTTTCTACATGCACAGTAGATATATTCAAGTTACTTAAAATCAGAAAGTTTATCTTTAAAACTATTCCTTTAAAATTATGAAATGAAAAAAATTTTAAAGAGAAAAAATACTTAATATAGCAATATTTTCTTAAAAACTAATTTTTCTCTCCTAAATTAATATCTTTTCGCCAACTAAAAACAGATAGTTTGTCGTAGTAAGCACTTTTCAAAGCACTTTTGCTAATTTTTTAAAATTTTTATCATTTTTCTTATTATTATAATAAAACAGTTTTTTAAACTTGATTAATAAGTTTTTTTTTGTATATTTAATATAGTTAGGTTATACATATTATTTGATCCTTATTTAATTAATTCTTTGGATTCTTTGGATTCTTTGTAGATTGGCCTAAAATTTATTATTAAAAATGCATTATACCTCTTTTTTTTATTCGACTGTTCATTTTTTCAAAAATGGATTTTTAAACTCCTTTTAGATTAATTTTTTAACAATTCAGAATACCTATTATAAAAGGTAATTTTAAGCACTCTTATAGAGGTTTTTTTTACTAATTTTGCTTCTTCCTAAAATTGTCATTTATTTTTTATATTTACTTCTTAAAAGTCATTTAAAAAAACTTTTAAAATCTTTAAAACTCTATACCTTAAACATTTTTTTTATTCTTGAAATCCTTTTCATTTAAGTAAATTCTTATAATATTAAAAATTTTTAAAGTGCATTTTTTCATTTACTCGAAAAGAATTTCAAAATTAAAAAAATTTTCTTCTTCAAAACATAAACAATAAATTATTTTATAATTTCAAAAATAATTTACCTTATCAAAAATATATTTTTAAATCAGAAACAAAACAATTTTGTAAAAAATTTTCCTAAAAAAAGGTTTTTTAATTTTACAAAATACCATTTCGACGAAAAAATATTTCCAAATTCTATTTTAATATAAATTTTTTTAATTCCTATTTTTTTCTCAAAAATCTTTTATATTTGGAATTTTTTCTTGAAATTTTATTCCTATTTAGGATTTTTTATCCTGAAATCAAAAAATTTATTCCGTGCCGAAAATCTTTGGTAGTTAAAAACACTGAGCAATAAACAAATTTTTCATTTTTCAAGAAATTCATACTCTTGAACTTAAAAATAAGAATAAAAATTACTATCAGAAAAATTATTTTTCCGATCGGAAACATAATATATTAAACATAAAATTAAAAATGTTTCAAATATAATTATAATAATAATTAATAAATAATAATAATATAAAATAAAAAATAATAATCAATAATAATATATATTAAATATCAATCATAAAAAATAAATAATAAAAAACAAAAAACAAAATTTTAAATAAAATAAATAAAATACTTAATTAAATTTTTTAATTCATAATTAATAATCAAAATTATAAACTAAGTTTAACCTTATAAATAATATTTTAACTACTTCGCAAAAAATAAAATTTTTTACTTAACTTGAAATTTTTACAAAATCTAAAAATAAAATCTATAAAATTTTACAGAATAAAATAAAACTTACATTTACGTCTTCATTTACCAAAATTATATTTTTAATATTTTTAATATTTTTAAACATAACCACTTTAAATCTCATACCTCACTAATTTCTTAGCCTATATTATTTACTTAACATTTATTTTAAGCCAAGAATATCTAAGAATATACAAATTTTTAAATAAATATATAAAGCAAACACTTCATAAAATTACAAACATTATTACCATTTAACATTCATTTAAATGCATTACCAATATCTTATATCTTTAATCGTAAAATTTAATTAAGTCAAATAGCAAGTTATTCAACTCGAAACTCTCCATTTTCTTATCGTCTTGTCATCATCTCCCGATACCAACCATCTATTATCAACACTCAATGCTATAGAATATATATACGATGTATGCCCTTAAAAAGTCTATATACACTCACCCTTATCAAAGTTCCATATCTTGATTGTTTAATCGATAGAACCAGAAAATATAACACTTGAATCAACACTTAACTGAATACTTGATATACCATCCGTATGACCTTAAAGAGTACGAATACACTAACCAGAAGAGAAGTCCCATATCTTAATAGTACTGTCGCCAGAACCCGATATTATATACCTATTATCCTTAGACACTATCACCGATGAAACTCCGCCTGAATGCCCAGTAAGAGTTCTCACAAGTTGACCAGTCTAGAATTCCCAAATCTTTATACTTTTATCTCCAGATCCCGATATAATTTATCTAGAGTCATAGGAGATTACTACCGAGTTAACTGTAGAAGTATGCCCCGTTAAAGTTCTTTGGAGATCACCATTGTGGAAATTTCAGATCTTTATAGTAGTGTCATCAGATTCCGATACAATATAGCTAGAGTCATAGGAGATTACATTCGAGTTAACATATTCAGTATGTCCTGATAAAGTTCTTATGAGAGAACCAGTCTATAAGTTTCAAATCTTGATGGTTTGATCAAAAGAAGCTGAAACAATATAGTTAGAGCCTGGGGAGATTACTACCGATCTAACTCAATCAGTATGTCCAGTTAAAGTTCTTAAAAGAACACCTGTCTGGAAATTTCAGATCTTTATCGAATTTTCAGGAGCTCCAGAACTTGATACAATTCAATTCAGGTCACTTGATATGGATACCGACCAAACAGGTGAAGTGTGACCAGTAATGACTTAGTCTAAAAAATATTAAAGAAATACCTTTACTTTGGTCATAGCTGATCTTATTTATAAGCTTTTAGTAGCATAAGTTGGGCAGAATTTCATACTTAAAATGAAGTAGAGATATTTTCCCTAGTATGTGGCTTCTCGCTCTTAGGAGTTTTCTTAAAAAAATACTTTTAGTAAATTGCTTTTCTTTTTTCTCCATTTATTTTTTCTCCATTTTAATTTTTATAACTTCAATAACTATTTAATTAAAATAACTCAATAAATTTTACTGACTCAATTTCAATACAATTAAACAATTTAATTATTTATTAAGCATACTTATAAACATCTAATTTCTAAAACATTGATTTTTCTATTTTTGTCTTAAAACAAGATAGATATTAAACTAATACATACTTTTACAATTTTAATTATTTTATATCTTTTTACTTTTAAATAAAAGGATAAATTATTATTTCAAAAGTTTTATAACGAAGAATTTATATCCCTATTATAATAACTTTCATATGCATTTATTAATTACAACTTATTTATGCTTTAAATCAAAGACTCTTAATAAGAAAACCTTATTTCTTTATAGACCCTTTTAAATGAGAATAATTGCCATTTTTTTAAGACCATTGCTATTAATTATTGTTTTTCACTTACATTTAATAAAAAAATGATTTCTTTAAGCTTTTTACTAATTAAAAAAAGTAAATAAAATAAGTTTCTTATTAATTAGTTTGAATAAATATTAAAAAACATCAAATTATTTAAAAAAGCATTTTAGAATATATAAGATAAACTCTTTTAATTACCCACTTTCTTACTACTATTTAATTAAAGCTTTTTATTTATAAAGGTCTCTCTTATAATAATAAACTAATATAATTAATTTTAATACTGATTCTAAAGATATTATATGTAATAAATAGAAGTAGTAGAAAGTAAAGATTTAAACTAACTAGAAATGGTGTATCACTATTTTATCTTACAATTATTAATAGTAATATTTAATTATATGATTAAAATAAGCTTTAATATGTTTAATTATGTCTATTAAATACTTAATATTTAATCCTTTTACTTTATTAGTTATTAATTAATTTCTCTTTAATTTAGATATTAGATTAGTTATAATAAATACATTTAGATAGCTTTCTCTTTTATAGCAAACTAATATTAATTATTTATGTTATTTTTGTAATTATAATTTCTAATTAATAATAGCTAAATTATTCTAGATTACTTAAAGATACTTAATTCTATTATTCTATACAAATCTATATTATATTGCTAACACTTTAATACTCTCTTTCTTAAAATTAGTTGTTTGCTATTAAGAAAGTAATAAGCTTTTAAGAAAGCATATTTTTAATATGTTCTATTATTATTTTCTGAATTAATAGTAAACTTAACATAATATGTTTCTTTGTAGCATGAGATAATATAAGTATTAGATTAGCTAATATAAGTTATTTAAAACTAAAATGAATGTCACAATAAATCCTAGTTGGTTTTAGTCATAAGATTTAAAAAGAATACAGTCTTTAGTAGTAATAAGAAAGGATTTAAATAAACATAATGAAAGTTAGAAGCAAATTAAACCTACAAGATAAGAGTCTTAAATCTTAAATTGAAGTTTATTAATTAAAAGATTCAAGACTATCACTTACGAACTAGAATTAAATAGCTGCTAAGTTACAATTTTTCTGAATAAAATAAAATAATCAATTACAACAAAAATGCATGCTTGATATTTAAAAAATATTTAAGCTTTCAAGTAGTAACAGATTGGATATTGAGCATGGTTTAAAAAGTGTTTCTATAGATAAAATAGAATAACAAAAGTTTTAAAGAAGAATAATAATTATAGAATTCCAGTGTTTCTAAATAGAAAAATAGAAGTCACTAAAATTTAATTAATCAAAGTCTTAAATAAAAAACTGCGATTAAATGAGAAATGTACATGTCCAAAGTGATTGCCAAAATGTCTGCTTTGAACTTATAAATCTAAGAATTGTCCTTTTGAAAGAACGAAAAAATATGAATCCTTCTAGAACGACAAGTATTCAATGGCCTTTATAAAATTTAGATTGAAATATTCATGCAATAGCTTGAGATCTAAATTTTCGAAGTAACATAATTGTACACACTCTTTAAGTTTTTCAATTTCTTGATTATCTTAAATCAAAAATTTTCAGTTGCGTTTATTTTTTATTTTCTTAGGAATATAAAAATTACAGTATTTTTTTCCAACTTTGCAATATCTTAGACTTGAATTTCTGCTTCATTCACTACACTATTCAATAGGCATAAATTTAAATCCAAAAACTACAACAACATTCATACTTTAGTCTCTTGAAAACATTATCTATCAAATCTTTTAAAATTCTATCTGCTTAATTTCTCTCTTCTTAATTTAAATCATATTACCCTAATTGATTTTCCTTATATCTCTAAGCTAAAATAATCCTAAAACATTAACTACCATAAAAAAGCATGTAAGCTAGATTTTATTTTTAAATTAGTTTAATGATACTAATTAGCAAATCTCTTGCAAATAAAAGCTTAGAATGAAATATATCGTATATTTAAAGGTTTAGTGTATCTTGTTAGTTTATTAAGATACATAAATAAGAAGTATTATACAGAATTAGGCTATCTTTAATTAAAGATACTGAGTCTAGTAATCTTAATAATTTATTAATTTAACTAATAAAGCTCCAATATAATAAATAATCAATTAAATATTTTAATGGATTTATTAACTCTGAGGCTAGTATTTTAAAGTTGTTTTTTGGTCAGTTTGAACTTGCTTTCTTCTCTGATCGTTTCAATTTATTGCTCATTGATATATAGTTCCTTGCTCTTGCACTTAGTTTGTCTTTCTTTAACATAAATTTTTTAATTAGATAAGCTGAAAGAAACTGAACCAACAACTTAACTATCTTAATTGATTCATATAAGCAAGCAGCTACTTTGAAGGCAAATCTACTTCCTAACCTCAATATTGTAAATCTTCTAAAAAAGAATAATATGAAGTTGTCTATTTTCTTTTATGAAAAGCTTAAAAATAAATCTATCAAATGTTTTTTGTTTTAAGCTCCAGATTCTACTTATTAGGTAAGTGAATTATATACATGTTCCTTAATCCTTAAATCATATAGCTTAGATTTATTATTTTTTTGCTTTTTTCTTCCTTTTTAAAGAAAGTTGCTTAGTATCTTTATATTGCTAGATACAACTCCTCATTGTAACATAGCTCTTAGACTAAACTTGTGATATATAAAATTGAAAGCAGGCAGGTTAAATTTTTTATACTAGTCAGCTTTACTTGGTAGTTATATTCAGCATGTTAAAAGCAATAGGAGATCGATTTTCTTGCGTTGATGGGACATTCCTATAGTTTTTTCTTTTCTTAATTCCTTTAGCTCAAACTATTCTTTCAAGAGTAAGAATTCTTCTAAACCTCTGATGGTTTTATCAAATAATCTTTAAACTATATTTAGTTTCTTTCAAATCTACCCGTTTATATCCAACGAGGTCTGGATTAAAAGCTAACTGTCTATTTCGTTTCTATCTTTGAAGATGTGACTTTATTTTAAAGATAAAGTTTCATACTGGGAATGATTTATTTTTAGTATTCCATCTTTTTCTGTTTCTTTGATTTTTATCTAGGTATCGGGCTTAATATTATATATATCAAAATATACCGAAAAAACTTCCAAAGCTTGATTGGTCCTCTATATATTTTCTTTTTCTGTTTATCAAGCATTTCTAACTACAAACATATCGCAATTCTAGCAATGAAGTTAAGTAGAAATCAGACAGCTATTTAATGTTCTCCGCAGCCTTCTTCAAAGAGTTCAAAATTTTTAGCAATCCTTAGAGAAATTAACATCACTAATAAGAATCTCTCGTCTGGAAGTATTTGAGGCTTTCAAATATTTCTTAGATGAATTCATAGACACAACCAGGCAAGCAACTAATAACAAATATGATATTGTCCAAATACCTCGCTTTATCTTAATTTTAAGCACATTCTTAGTGTCTATTATTTGCTTCATTCAACATTCTCTACTTTTTACTAAAATTTTGTCTATAGAAATTGATATCTGACTCTGTCTTTTAGAGCACTGTTTCTTATTAAGATAGAATTAACTTTTTATCTTGCAGACTTTTCAATTACAGTTCCTTTATCACCATACTAAGATCTGAGAAATTCCAATCAACGACTTCAAGTAATTTTTTAAGCTTCCCATATTACTAATCTAGACTAAGCTTTTATTATATCTCACTATCTTGAGTCTACTCAACTGGTTGCTATTCAAACGTAGTAACCTAATTAAACCTCACTCACTATAACTACAAATAATGCTAAACCTTAACATACTTAAAAGAAGCAAAAGCTTCTTATTTTAACCTAAATAGACTAATAATTAGATATTTCAGTAGCAAGGATATAAGATTAACAGTCTAATTTTAATTAACTAATCACTATATCCTAATTTTAATAGCCTAGCATTAATATATTATAGTTAATAAGACTACTAGCAACCCTTTATTTTAACAAACCAGCTTATTAGTATTATATATTTAGTAGCTTTAATTTAAAGACTATAAGAGATATAGTCTAGGATATAGATAAAAGTAATAGAAAGGCTATAATATATATAGAGTAAGGCTTTTATATCCCTTCTTAGATACAAATAGTAGCTTTTATAGAAGACATTAAAGAGGTAGACTAGAATATTAATTTTTATATAGATTCATTTATAAGATTAAATATTTAAAAGTACAAGAAAGATAAGAATGTTTAAAAGTACGCTATGCATAATCTAACTTACTTTATGATTTCATTTATCTTATCTGATATTTTGGAAGCATATACAATAATCTTTCCCATCAAAAGTTATTTAATCAAACTCCATTTAAATTTACTTTACTTAATGTATTGCTGACAATAGATCTAAGATTAACTATCAATGCGTTTATTAACGAATGAATCTGTTAATTTCAAGTTTTTCAGCAATCATATGAACGAATAAAATTCTTAATTTATTACCTTATTTCTTATCGTAAGTAAATTATTATATTTATTCAATTAATGCATAACAATCCAACTATTAAATCTGAACAATCTTTAACTGTTTTAAATCAATATAATTAAATTTCATTTATAGGTAGTATTCATCCTAAGGCACCAACATATATTATATTGTAATTTGCCATTGGTACCTATTTATTAGCAATTTCTTTTAATCTTATATCTATAAATTTTCAAATATATGATGCTAGCTTATTTATTTAGTCTACTATTAATAATCTACCTAATTTTAATTATTTTCACTCTTTCTTTATTTTTATTTTGAAAGAGTTAATCAATTACTAAAAGCTGGTAAATTATGTAATGAATAAGGTGGTAATATGTTTAAAAATTTAGCCAATTTCTTGTAATTTCCAGGATTTTACTTAATTAATAGTATCATATTGTTAAATATTTTTAATAGTTTAAATTTTCCTATTCCAGTTGATCCTAATGGAAGAAGTATGTATTTGATATTTTGCTTTGCAAAATTAAATAAATTAAATTGCTAACTTTTAATTTATTTATAGTTGAATATCTATAATTTCTAATATTTTAAGTTTAACTTTATTTTTTTATTTTTCATTTTCTAGTCTTTTTTCTGAATTTATAATCTAATTTTGTTGGATAATACTTATTGTTTATTAATTCTGTATCAAATATTTAAAACGCATCTTCATTGTAACTTTCCGTAGAATTATTTCTTTTAATTATGCAGTCAGTATTTTCTTAATGTCACAGATTTATATAAAAATGAGTTAATTATAGCAATTTTAGGTAAAATATTTTTTTTTATACTTTTAGGATCTAAAAAAGTAACTTATTAGATTATTATTTTTTAATTTTTTTTCTTATAATAGTTGCTTTTTTTCCTATACTAAATAATAGAATCAATTCATAACAAGTTATATTTTTTTAATTCTTTGCTACTACTCTCAAATAAACGATTCGGAGTAAAGTTTGCTTTGAGTTATATGCAAAAAATCTTATAATTTATCTTCAGAAAGTAATGTTTATTATTAATATCTTTCAAATTAATAAATATTATTAGATATTAGATTATATTAATTTTATTAAATTTAGGTTTTCGTTATTTATCTCGACTTAGTTTTACATCTAATGAGAATATTTGCAAATTATTCTACTTTCCAAACTTCTCAGTATTTCTAAAATTTTATATTTTTCAAAAAAGGATTAATTCAAATATATTTTAATTTACTATTCTACGTTATAAGAGTTTAATAAATATCTATTTCCAAAATCCCTTACAATCCATTATTTTTAGCTTTACTTTTTGCTATGTTTTTGGTTTTATACTTTAGTACATTATTAATATCTAATACAAGGTAAGCATCATAATTGGTTATTCATAATTGAAGTTAAGGTTTCATGAATGGCAATATAAATTTATCATTCCGTCAGGATTTTATAATTTCCTTTTAATAAAAAAGCCAATTTCTTATATCTTAACATATAATCTTAATTTGCGGTTTAGTTCTTTTGCTATTTTTATCGATTTTCCTTTTTAATTTCTAGGTTTATTTAGTTTTTATTTAATGTTAGCTGCATTAGTGTAAAATGATATTAATTATAATTCTAATTTGTTTGATTAATTTAATTTTAGAACACCAATAATGATGTTTTATTTTAGCTAAAATTAAAGTAGTATTCTCTAATGTTGCTGCTTATACTTATATATAATTAATATGATTAATGATATAAAATGTATTATGTAATATATGCTTCATACTTATAATTCAAATCTAAATTAATCTTCATTATAGTTTAGTGAAGAGAAAGTTCCCTATAATTCTCTATTAAAGTAACTAGTTTTGCTATTTTACTAACTGCTACTTAATTTATTACATATCCCTTTTTACATAATCTAGATATTTTCATCTATTTTTAGTTATTTTTAAACTAAATAACTTAAAATAAAATAAATCTCATTTATAATAATAATAGGATAAATTAAGTTAAGCAATTTTCGAGGATTTTCACCTCATCATGCTGGACACCAGATTGCTCCAGTGTTAAAAATAAAGTTTTAGATGTCTCTACTCCTCTCTCCTCCCATTACTCTTGTTATTTCCGGATCTAGCCTTATTTCTAATTAAATTTTTTCTTGTAAATGTATCCTTATTCATTTAAGTATAATCTTTCTCTTATTTGTCTCTACTACATTTGTTTTTTCTTCCTCTACTGTGCTTGTATGGTTCTTTATTTATTCCAGTACTAAGTCTTGAAATTTTGGAATTCCTTGCCGTGTCTTCTTTAGTGTTCTGTCGAATTGCAGTAGTAACATTTCTTCACTACTTTTTGGAGTTTAACCTTAGTCTTCCTATTGGTCTCTTCAATCATCATTGGATCTCCCCTTTGTTCATCTAATTTCTTTTCTAGTATTTCCAGTCTAATACTCAGATCAGATTGTTTCTGAAGCTAATTTTAGGATTAGCTACTCTGGTCTTAAGATATGTTTCAGAAAGCGCTTAGTTCTCTTTCTTAGGATATAACTCTGGATTTTATTCCTTCCGCTAGGTTGAGTTTTTCCATCAGTTTCTCATTGTCCTTTCTCAGTTTCCTAACCTCTTCCTGGAGGTTTAGTACCACTTTGATGAGCTGTTCCATGCTCATCTGGCCAGAAGGATTGAACTTTGAGACCTCCTGGTGCAGAGCAGACTTCATCTGCTTTCTGGGCTTCTCTTCTGAGGATGGAGTTATCTCATGTGTTGTCTTCTGAGCTTGTTTCTGTTTCTCTTCAGGTTGTTAGAATTAAGAAAAAGGTTAGGGTTAAGGGTAATAAGACTATCCAAGATTGGCCTCAGGTTTCCTCTCCAACTTTTTAGAAGAGATATAGCAAAGCTACAATATTTTCCATGATTGTTATTACTGGATTAAAGTCTAGAACTAGATGAACTTGATTAAAAAGTTCGCAGTTAACCATTTCGCTGATTTGACTAACGAAGAATTCTGAAAGACTTGCTTAGGATACAAGGATACTTAAACAAGGCATAGAACTACATATATGAATATGTATAAAATGTTGCTGATTCTCTTGATTGGGAATTGAAGGGAGTTTTAACATCTGTCAAAGATTAAAACCAATGAGAAAGTTGCTATGCTTTCAGTGATGTAGGAAGTTTGGAAGGAGCTTACTTCCAAAAGACTGGACACAATTGGAATCCTTCTCTGAATAAGAACTAGTTGACTGCTCTAATTCATTTTACAACCAAGGATGCAATGGTGGATGGCTGGACTCTGCCTTCCAATATTGACAATAGAACAGTGAAGAGACTGAATCAGATTATCCATACACTGGTGTAGATGGAAGCTGTAAATATGATTCATCCAAGACTATTATCGGAATAGCAAACTTTGTAGAAGTTCTCTCTAATGAAGTTGCTTTTAAAAATGCAGTAAATGGACATATTATATCAGTTGAAGTTGATGTTTCAAATAGGTCATTCTATTCTTGAGACATTTATAATGGATAATGCTCATCTTCACCTAACCATTGTGTAAATCTTGTTAATTATGGTTCTGAAAATGGACAAGACTACTTGAGAATCAATAATTCGTGGGTACATAATGAGGAGAGAAAGGGTATTATAGATTGAAGAGAGCCGTTTCAAGCAACTCGGTTGGACAATGTAGAGTTGCCTCAACTGATGAAGTCAATGAGTATGTAGAATAAATTGTTGCTTTTTCAATTAAATAATAATAAATACAGTGGTTAACCAACTTAGGTATAGCCACTTATATAAAATATTATATCTCTTCAATTTCTTCGTTTTAGAAATAGCTAACATAATACTTTTACATTCTACATCGCGATGATTTTTTCGAAGCTATATCTCTAATATTTCATCAGCTAGTTATATTTATCTTTATAATATACAAGCAAATAATAAATTTACCATTTTATGTCTTTATTATTAGGTTTTTACTTAGATTAAGCATTCTTTCTAGTCTCTTGTCTTAGTTTCTATTTAAAGAGTTCAAATTTTCATAGGTATAATATCATTGAATTTGAACTTGATATATGATGATTATATATCATTATTATGGATAAGAAGGAAGTTTAACTTTATAGATTTGCTTTCAATTTAATTTTAAGTTGATTTTTTATATATATTTTATCTTCTTCTCAGCTTTTGATTTTCTAAGGCACTCTTTTTATTCAATCGAAAGTCTTAGCATCATCGATAAAATTTTAAATTGGTTTAGCTTCAACACTAGAATTGATTCTTTAAGACTAAATAGCAAACTTTAATCTAATAAAGTAAAGGCTTAACTTTCTTCCTGTTTTCAGAAATTGAGTTTGTCATAATTCTCTTAGAGCCTTTAAAGGAAGCATTTATCACCTTTAGTCTATTCTTCTAAAAGGTTTAAATAAAGCTGTTTTTTATTCCTAATCTTAACTATATTTCTTAGTCTAAAACCTATTATCCTGTAACTCTATTATAAGGCAATATTTCATATGATCTAAAATAATAGATTGGTCTCTTAAGGAAGGATAGCGAAGAGACTGTAAAAAGTTAGTAATTAGATGGGAATAAGTTAGTAAGCGATTTTGAAGTAAAAGGGTAGATAGGAATAGATTAAAGGTAGGTGGGTAACTTAATAGTATCTAAAGTAGAGAAATAGATAGTAAGTAGATATAGGTAAGAGTATAAAGTAGAGATGTATATAGTAGTTAATTAAGAAGAATAGAAGTAACTGATTTAGTAATAGTTAAATATAAAGTATTAGTGTCTTTATAACTATACTTTACTTTAGAATTTACTCTATAATTCTCTAAAGAATTATCTAATTACAATGTAAATACCTTATTTCAACCATATTACCTTTTATTTTATAAAATGGGAGCTTGTTGTGTTAATAACAAAAAGCTAACTCGCTAGAAGGAATTAACCTAGATATATCGTACTGAACATCAGTAAAACTAGGCTACGTTTTCATCTCAACCTTAAAAGGATAAAGGATTAGGACGAAACGAAGAAGCAAAGCTTCAAAATAGTTTTTAAGTAGAACATCAAAGAATAGAATTGAAGCTAGATATAAACTAAGATTTCAATCAGTAACAAAACACACTGGGAAACTAAGAAGATATTATTGGAATAAATAAAATTTTAGTTTAAGTATAAAACTAATAAGTGAATGAGAGCTAAATATAAAAAGTGTAGAAGAATTAAAATATTATAAATTACATTATTTAGTTCTTAGAAAATAAAGACATTGCTATTCTGCAATAAGTCAATAGACATTTCAACTAATATAGGTACTTTTATAGGTCTCTAGAAATTGGTAGTTATTAAGAAGATAAGTAAATTACCAAAAGCTAAGTTAAATGAACATTAAAGTAAATATCTAAATCTGATGTAGAGATTTTAACAATAAGCACTTATAAATTTCCTGAAAGATTGAAAAATCTTATTTCTGATATATTGGTAGTTAGTATCTAATAAAGACTGAAATCTTTAAGAAACAATTAATAACTAAAAATTAAAGATTTGGATTTAGATAGAATAAACTTAAATAATAACTTATGCTTTACTATTTCTCATTTTAGCTAGCTAAGGGTCTTAAGAATACTTGAAGATTTAAATGATTAATCTTTATGGTTTTTACAATAATTACCTAAGTTAGAATTAATTAATTTTCGAAAAGCTGAATAATTAACGGGATAATTCTTGCTAGATTATTGCTAAAACTAGAATTTGAAAAGCCTAAATTTATAAAGTACTAAATTAGAATATGAAAAGATAAAACTTTTTCTATAAGTAAAAGGAAAAAATCTACAAGACATTAACATTCACTCTACCTTTCATATATAAAGTATAATAAAATTTTGTCCTAATTTAATTACTATTACACTTATAAAACTTGAAATATTAAATAAATGATTAAATAAATTTGGGGGTTCTTAACTATAAAATTTAGATATAGAATGTAAAGATACTTCAGTGTAAGAAACTTAAAAATTCTTTTATAGACAAAACAGTTTATAAACTATTAGGATTAATAATCTAAAATTTTATAATTCCTATTGATTTATTCTTTTAGTTTGTAGATCTAAAAATTTGAAAGATCTCAGCTTATACAATTTAGAAATTTAAGAGAACGAATAAGAAAATGTATAAATATAAGAAAAAGAATAGCAGCTAATGAATAATATTAACTTCTAGATTTAGGAATAATTTAAGTTATAGTAATTATACTTATCTGGAAATGCATATATAAGTAGTCAATTTATCAAGTTGCTCCTATATAACTCTCCCTTCTTAGTATCAATATCATTTTATGAAGTCACTTTTATAGATGATTGACATTTATAGTAATCCAGCTTAGCTTAGTGAATTTAAGCAGTAGAATAAGATTTAAACTCTTAAAAGTTACTTTAACTTGAGACTGCTAGATTTTATAGATGCAATAATTTAAGAGATTACATTTTATAACTGATATTTATAAACTCTCCTAATCTAAAGAAATTGGAACTTTAAAAATAAGATAATATTTAAGATTAGACACTTCATTAAATAGGAATCTATAATAAGAACATTGAATATTTATAATTATAGCAACTTTATTAACTAAAACCTTAAACTATTAATTTTATATTACAAAATTGCTAGAAATTAAAAGAAATTGAACTTAGTTAAATGGAAGGATTATAAAAAGAGACTTTCAAGATATTAAATACTTACTGCTAATAAATACAAAGAATTAAGCTTATTAGTTGTTAAATAAACCAAAAAAATTGCATTAGTGAAATAGTAAAAATATTAACTTTAAAAGAACTATAGCTAAATTCTTGCAATTTAGGTAACGAAGATGTTATTTAAATAATAAAAAACTGTAACTAGCTTGAATACTTAAACTTAAATAACAATCACGAAATAAACTAAGAAGCATTTCCTATATAAGATGAATAAGGATTTTAATATTTAATTTGGAATAGTTTAAAAAAATTAAATTTATCTGGTTGCTATAAATTAGAAGAAGAATATATCGTTAAGTTAAGCCAAAAATTAAAAAAAATAATAATTGAATATGACAATTCTAAGTAGTTAAACGAAATAGAAGAAATGAATTTAGAATAGGAAGACTTTAGTTGAAGACTTAAAATGAAAACAATTGATAGACTTAATAAAATATTTGATAATTAAATGATATAACTAAATAAAATAATAGGATACCATTATTTACATGGTTTAAAATATTATTCTTATAAATCTTTATTTCTTATTACTATCATTTCCATATTTATTTATAATCAAACTTTTAAATTTAACTTTTCTAATTCTTTTATGTTTGAATATTCATTATCTAAGTTATCTATACAGAATCATAACAACTATTAGAAACATTATTTAGCTTTAATTTTAGAAAGACAAGGATCAGAATAGTGGAATATAGCATTTATTCTAATTGTGATCAATTTTAATATAGGAAAAGGTAATATAATTACTGCAGAGTAAACTAGTACTTAGACTTTACGCTCAAGGATTAATGCAACCTTGATTCATTTTTTTCTAAGGAATTCCAGTAGAGATTAAAAAAGTTCATTTAGACAATTATAGATTGCTAAACAAGTTCAAATTCTAATACTTGCGCTAGTTACCAAACATTAAAACTTTTTAAATGTAAAAGGTTTATCTGCATATTAGATATATATTAAGAAAATACCAATCCATTTACTTTCTAGCAATTAAGTCTTTAATATAAATTGTGAAAAATGTAATTCAACAGAACTCACAATTTATTCATAATAAATCTTAATTTTTCTTAAAAAGTAAACTTGTTAGCTTGTTCTCAACTTATAAAAGACTGTATTAATAATTTAGACGATCAAAGTTTATAATGCGAAATGGAAAAGAATTGTATTAAAATTAATATCTGACATAATTTCCTTCCAGTCATACTTCAATGGAGGTAGCTGCATACAATATAAATTTTCAGATATTTTCTTGTAATTTTCAGATTAAATACTGATTCTAAATTTCTTAACTATAAAATATTATTTTATAAGCAGATCCTCAAATTAATTAATTCTATATCAAACTTAATTATAAAAATATTTTGAGCTTGTGACTTAAATAATACATAAAGAAGAAGGAAAAATTATAATTATTGCTGATGCTTAGAAAAAGCAAAAATTTAAAAGATTTATTAAACTAATTTCAATACAAATAAAATTAAAAATTAATAGAAATAAAATTAAAAATTTAATTATAAACATTACAGTTCATTCAAATAATAAAAAGTATAATAATAAAAATAATATAACTATTATATTATCTTAGAGCACCACAATCATAATATAGATTTTACGATTACATAGCAATATAGCTATTAAACAAATAATGAAACTATTTTAAGACTCATAATAAATAATTAAAATATAGCTAAATAAGTTATAATCCTTTATTAATATATACTACTAATTATTTTTTAATCCCTCTTTTATGTATTTAAGAAAAGGAAATGTATATTTATGAAGGGGAACTAGCTCAAATGGAAGAGCGCTCGCTTTGCATGCGAGAGGCAACGGGATCGATACCCGTGTTCTCCATTTTTATTACTTTTATTAGTTATAATGATAATATTTAATAAATATAAGATATATTTAATAAGCCGGTTTAGCTCAGTCGGTAGAGCGCCAGCCTTTTAAGCTGGTGGTCAAGGGTTCAAGTCCCTTAGTCGGCGTTTTATTAAGTATTTTTAGAATGTTAGTAAATAATTACTTAATATTACTGAGATAGATATAAACTAAGGATATTAGTTTTATTATTTAATTCTAAACTACTTTATATAATAAATCCTTATTAGTGATACTAATATTTATTAATTTTAAATAATTTTAAACTAAAAGAGTTTTTGGACTGCAACTTCTTGCAGTTTAACGACCTCAACACTCCCTTCATGGGATAACGGGGATATCCTGTTGCTTTCGAAAAGCAGCTGCCAGGGAGCTCCATGCTATGGGCAGCCAGGCTTCAAGCCCCTACCAGGAGTGGATAATCAAGAGGAAGGCGTTCCCTTGCAAAGGTTGACTTTGACCAGGGACTTTCTCAGCGACAGGAAAGGAACTTGTTCCTAGCCATAAAACCAGAAAGTATGATTCAGAAGGTCAATCTCTGCTCCCACTATCTTTTTAATTATGAGTGATAAATAATAAATAAATAAATAAATTTGATTATAGAGCGCGTAGCACTCTCATTGGTGCGCAGCTCTTTAAAAAAAAATGTTTCATACTGACAAGAATGTTTGTTACTGATAAAATTATCAGATACTGATAAGCCTTGTTCAATACTGGTATAATTATTCATTACTGATAAAAATGTTCAATACTGATATAATTTTAGAATAATCGTAATCTTTAATACTTGCTGGAGGTCCAAAGACATGGCAGGATTGTGTCTCATTGCATCACCAAAGCAGAGGGCGACATGTGTCAATTATGGGTACTTAAATTCCCCACCTCTGATGAAGCTCGTAATATTATTTCTTTTTAGTTCCAGAATTAAAAATAAACGAAGCCAAGCCAGTGTCGAAGGTCTAAGAATCTTATGTCTCGAGGTCAAACCAAAGCAGAGGAAGACATAAAGTCGATTATGGGTACTTAACTTCCCCAACCTCTGATGAAGATGACCTTGTTGTTCACCTTCGAACAACTATGGCGGCTTTTTTTGATAGTAATATTTATTTAATAAAGTATTCTAATTACTAGATTTATATTCTTTCTCTTTTTAGTTTTATTTATAAATTTTTCATATTACATAGGAATAAATAGCTTAAGAAAGCTTTGATATTTTTAAATATTTAAAGATAGTTTAATTACCATTCTCAAGTTTAGCTTTAATTACATTTTTAATTTTTACTATATATTTATCCAAATAGTTTTTGTGTTAAGCTTATAGTTTTGTGATTATTTAATTTTAAACTTTTTTGCAAGTTTTAAGATATTATAGTCTTAAAATTTTGATTTTTCTATATTTTTTAATTTAACTAAATTTAATTTTTGAAATTATATTTAGGCACAAACCATAAACCTGTTTTGAAGTACCTATTTAAATGAATGTTATTGAACTTTTTTACTTTTGGTGTAAGTTTAATAATTATAAGTAATCTTAATATTAAAATAAATGAATCCTTAATTTAATAGATATAGATTATTACATATATATTATTTCTATTCTATTATTAATCTAACTTTTTATTAATATCAACTAAAGGATTTAATGTCTGTCTATTTATAAATAAAGAAAATGTATATAAAGGTTCCTTTGTTGCTTTAGTTCATATTTTATTAATTTTTATTTAATAAGCAAAGGCATTATTTAAATTAATTTTATAGCTATAATAATTAAAGCATTTAAGATATCAATAATTAAACTTTAGTTAATTTCATTAGTTGGTTAAAAGTAAAGTTAGTTGTATAATTATTAATTGCTCTATTAAATAAGATAAGCTTCATTTAATTTATATACAGCTTTATCTTTATTTTATAGAAAAATTTCAGATTATTAAATTAATTTTAAGTATATTTGTTCACATTAAACTTTTGATTGCTTTCAATTAGAAATTCTTCAAATTACAGCATAAATTTATTATTTTATAATTTGCTTTTATTTTTCATATTTTGGATTTAATCTAAATAATTGAAAAGATGATGGGAGCTGAGAATGACCTTCGTGACAACACTTTCTGGTTTTATGGCTAGGAACAAGTTCCTTTCCTGTCGCTAAGAAAGTTCCTGGTCAGAGTCATTTTCTGAAGGGAACGCTGTCTTTGAGATTATCCGCTCTTGGTAGGGGCTTGAAGCCTGGCTGCTCATAGCGATGGAGCTCCCTAGCAGCTATGCCTGGAGCACAAAAGGATATCCCCGTTATTTCATAAAAAGAGAACGTCGGGTCGTGCAATCGGAAAGGAGTTTTCGGTCCAAAAACTTTTTTAGTTGAAATTAATTAAGATTTAATCTATCTCCTCGTAAGTTAAATTTAAACTTTAGGACTTCATATTAATAGAAAAGATAAGACCTTATAATGTTGTTTAATTGAAAGTAACTTAGAATAATTATGGTTAATTCTATTTCTTCTAATTTTAAGTTTTTATAAATCTTCTAAGTTTTGATAATTATCATAAAGGTTTAAGATGTATTATTTACTTTTAAATAAGTAATTGAAATAGTTTCATTCAAGTTATTAAATAGGGATTATAAGTAAATATTTCAATTCTAATATAAAATTTCTACTTTAAAATATTTTAGAATATTTTAATTTAATCTACTTAAGAATCATTTTATTTCTTAATGTTTTGAACATTTAAAGAATTAATAATATTAGATATCCTTTTAGATAAAATGTAATTTAAATATTATTTATAAAATACCTAATAACAACTAATTTATATTCTTATATAGTGCTTATAGATTTGTATAACATAGGAAGATATAAACCTATCATATAAATTAAAGCCCTATCCTTTATGAATTTTAGTTATTATTATTACTATTAAACACTAAAATATATAAATAGTAATATTATAATCTTCATTATATCCAATTTACTAAAGATATTATCTAAAATATTCTATTAACAAGCTATATGTAATTTAGTTTATAACAGTCTATTCTCCTTTAATATAAGAAGATATTTCTAAATAATAAAAGCTTAATGCTTTAACACTTAGATAGCTTTATTATTATAAAAATTTGAAAATAATCCACTTTAGTCATAATAAAGTAATTTATAAGATTGAAAGCTAAATAGAATATAAATCTAAGACAAATAATACACTTTTTGCTTGATTTTAAGAGTGTTAAATTTAATAGCTAAGATATCTTATTTCTAAGTAAGTTAAACAAAAGTATATTTCTTTATCTAATAAAATGATATATATTTATAAGCTTGTAACAGCAATTGGTTAAAAGAAAAAGAAACTAAGTGAGATTGATCAATTAATTGACATTAATAGTCTTTATAAAAGAATTGGAGATTAAGAGATCTAACTCTCTAAATTATTAGAGTCAATTTTTTTATTAAGCTTAAACCTTTGATGATTCTATTAAAGGAGGATTTACATTAATTAATTACTATTATATATAATAAAACAAACCTTAATGATAAAACCTTCTCAGAAAAAGGATATCTCTTAAACAGCGATCAGGAAATACTCCTTCAAGAACTTCAAAAAATGTAAAGTAAAATGATAAGCTTTAACGCAAAGTCCAAGAATTCGAAGAAAAATCTAGTAACTTATTCAGAGCACATTAAAGCCAAAGAATCTACAGTCAAATAAGTTCAGAATTTAACAAATTAAAATAAAATTTATTAACTAATCAAGCGCATTGAAAGCTTGTTTTTTGAAAATTTATCAACAATTGATTCATAGACGTAAAACCAAATATTTCCCAGCAAAATGTCTTCTACTAAAGAGAAGAAATAATGTATATATCGCAAGATATAAGGACGTATTTTAAGATAATGCTGAAGATTTTAACAAAAAATAAGAACTAGAAAGCTTTAGAATAAGGAGATAGATAAGTAATCTTTACCGCACTTCAAAGGTCTATTATACAGAAAAAAGAACTACAAAGGAAGTAAAATTTTAATGAACATCGCATTTTTTAATAAAAAAGAAACATAAATACAATTGGAATCGAACTTGACTGAAGCAAGATATCTATAATAAAAAAGAGTAAACACATTACTGAAAGATATGCATTTAAAGAAGATTATTCAGAGGAAACTTGTAAATTTAATATTTGAACCAATAAATAAACTTTAAAATAGTGAGTATCCTAATTGAAATGTGGTATCACTATACTTCATTATTATTATATAAGTTATAAGAGAATCTTTTTTAAATATAATATGCTATAAATTAAAATTAAAATGCATTTCTAGCAAATAACTTATTTATAAATTAACAAAAAATTAAAACTTCTTAAATCTTTAACTAGTTGGAGCTTTTTATAATTATAATATACTAAAGTCTATTATTTATTTACTTAAGGGATGTTGATGTATGTTTTACTTATTATCGCTTACTCTGTTATTTTTATTAAATAGCAAGAACTTTATTGTCTCTTCCTTATCCTTTCTTAAGAGAATTATCTATTATTTTAGCTAATGTGAAAGTAATATGCTGTCTTGGAATATAATTCTAGAATATCATATTTTAGACTAAGAAATATAGATAAGTTTTGGATTAGAGATCATCATTATTTAATTCTTTTAGAAAAATAGATTGAATATGATTAACGCATCCTTTATAGGTATTCAGAAAATATAACTAATTTACCCTCTGAAGAAGGATACAAACTTAGCTTTAATTTTATCAGCTACTTAATCTTTAACAATTAATCCTAGTGTTGAGGTCAAACCAATCTAAAATCTTGTTGATGAAGCTAAGACTCCTGTTTAAATAAAATGAGTAAATACAAAATTAAATGCAAGGAAGAAGTAAAAATATTAAATAAATTTGAATCTTAGTTGAAACAAATCTTCAAGCTACACTCCTTTATAGCAATAATAACAACATATAATCATCATATAATAAAGCTCTAATTCAATAATTATCTTACCCAGGGATATTATAACTCATTGTAATCTTAAATAGAAACTAAGACAAGAGATTAAGAAAGAAAGTTTAATTTAATTCAAAACTTAATAATAAAGAAATATAATAGTAAACCAATTACCTACTTATTGAATATATATAAATTAAAAAAAGGCTTTGAACTATTAGAGAAACAATTTCTAAGAATAATTGAAATACATAATATAAAAATTTAATACTAGTTATATACAAATACAAATACAAAATTAAGTGTTTGGCATTCTTGGAGGTATTTCAACCTCTTTCCCGCCAGCCTCTAGATTGCTCTAGAGGCTTAATATAAAAGTCTGAAAATATCTACAACTCTTCTCCTTACCATGCATGTTGTCCTTTAATTCTTCTTTCAACTAGATGCTAGATGTCTTTTTTCTTGTAAATTTCCCTAAATTTATTTCAGTATAATCTTTCTCTTTCTCTTGATAGCTTTAATTGCTATTGTTTCTTCCTTTTTTTCTCCAACTTCTTCTAATAGTTTCAATATTCTTACTTGAAATTGAGAAATTTCTAGTGTCTTTTCCACAGATGCTTTTGAGAATTACAGTAATAAAGTGTTTTTACTTGTAGTTTAGGTTTAAATCTTGAGTTATTTTCACCTTCAATTATCATTGGATCATTCCTTTATTCTTTCAATTCCATTTAAAGCTGCAACTTGTACTGATTTTCTTCTATTTTTTCTAATTTGCTGATCAGTTCTTTCTGCTTCTATTGTTAGTTTAGAGATTAACCGCTTTAGTCTTGTGATATATTATAAAATGCGTTAAGGTCTCTTTCTTAGGTCATGAGTTTCGATTTTATTTCCTCTGCAAGTTCAAGTTTTTCCATTAGCTTCTTATTGTCTTTCTTCAACTTTTTGACCTCTTCCTGGAGATTCTAGCACCATTTTAATCAACTAATCATAGCTTTTTTACTATTATGTAGTGAGATTCGAGACTTCCAAGCGCATAATATTCTTAGCCTATTTCCTATAATCTAATATTAAGCTTTATCAAGTGGGAAAAAAAAGTAGCAAAAGGGATAATAATTCAACGTCTGAATCCTTAATATCTGCAAAGAAAATAAGGAAGGATAATTAGTTGGTTATAAGGAGAAGAAAATAGAGACAAGGAAGTATTAGAAGAGATAAGTAGATAAAAGGGTAAATAGTGAGAGTATGTTTGTTTATATTGTACAGAATAAATTTGATATATTGCTTATTATATTTCAAATTCTTAGTCATCTTTGCTTATTAATATTATAAATTAAAACTTTTAAATGTTTTTTAAATGAAATAGTAATAAGAAAAAGCTTTTAAATATTTGGATACTTATTATTAAAAATTTATCAAAGGTTAGCTTAGTTTTCAAAATTGTAATTATAAAGTTTATTTTTTTACATTTATTTTGTGAGAAATTCATTTAGATTTGATAATAATTTAATGTTTGAAAATTAGACTCTCTTGAAGTTTAATTATACTTATATAAAAATTAATTATTTAGCATTTCATTAATGTCATAAACAGATAATAAAGATAAAATTTAAAATTGATTGCTATTGAAGTATTTATTTATATTATAATATTTTAAAATTAAATTTTAACTTAAAGAGTCTTGTGACATCTTTTCATTGTTGGAATTACTTCTTTCAATTAAAAATGTTATTATGTTATTTAAAAGTTTTTCATTTATTCCCGCTTTCATATTCATCTTCTTCTTCAGCTTGATCATCTTCTTCATCAGTTTATTCCTTCTATTCTTCCCTTTACTCTTCATGTTCTTCTTCCTCCTCTTTATCTTCCTCATTCTCTTCATCTTTTTCTTGATCTTTAACTTCTTCTCCCTTAATTGCAGAGTTTCAATCGAATTATCTTTTTCCAGTTCAAATAATTCTAATCTCCTTTTAATTAACATCCTATGAAAAATGTTTATTTGAAGATCAATGTATTCTAATTTGTTTTTTGAAAATTAATTGATATAGTTTTGGTTATATGTTATTAGTCTTCTAATCTCGCATTATCCAATCTTTACTATTATCCATTCCTGCATGTCTATATAGCAATCGCAATCCAGAATATGCTTAAACTTATCAAATTCTCCACAAATGCAATGGGGACTCTCGATAGAATAATGTCTGTCTTGAAGATCTATTCGAAAATTGTAGCTGTATATTCTGAGTTTGTATATACTAATTATTTCTCTTCGATATTATCCATTTAATTTTGGATAGATAGTTTTCGGGATCTATTATTTTTATAAGACTTATTCTATAAATAACTTCGCATTAGGCATCCTTTTTACCTTTAAGTTGTTACTTTATAAAATGAATGTTGAATCTTACTTTTAACATATTTCGTAAAAGTATTAATGCTACTATTATATTCCTAATTATTAATATCTATTTCGTAATATTCAGATAGTCTTGCTACTTAATTTCTATATTAATATCCTTCTTATCAGCTATTCTTAAAAAGAGATCCTATTGTTGATAAAGGATGATTAATACTTTCTTATCGAATTTTGTAAAAATAATAAAAAACCTCAGAACCATAATATGCTTAGATGGCGTTTAGTTAAGATCTATATAACAAGACTCATTAAAAATATTTCAGGTGCTTAAAAGGCTTTTCTTACTATCAGTCTCACGCTTTTATCAATTGTATTTAATATTGCAGTAATTCCATTTTAGATAGTCCAAAGTATAAATCTCCTCCATATTCTGCTAAAGAAAGATTGAACATTTTACACAAAGTCTTAAAGTGTCAAGATGTCACATTTTTATACCTTGATAAAGTAAATACTGCTTTCTTCATAACAGACAGATATTTGAATGAGACTTGCTTGTAGTGATTAATTAAATCCTTTTTTAATCCAGAGTTAATCCTAATTATGAAGCTTGCTGTTTTTATGTGATAGCCTGATTTCTAATCTTCAAGTTTAAATTTTCCTCTTTTCTTTAATGTTTTTTAGAAACTGAATTACTTACATTTAGAGGCATTTATTTTAAGCTAAGTTCAATTAAAAACTCTATTTGTTTCATCTATTAATTTTTACATGTTCTTTTTAGATTTTGAAAGAAGTATTAAGTCATCTACCCATCCTCTGAAAGCAAAACTATTATTGAAACTGTTAAATTTGAATCCAATACTATTTCCTTTACTTTCTATATATCTGATAACAATATCATAATACAACAACGCTAGCTTTGGTCCATGCTAACTTCCTAACATTACTCCTATGCTATATTTAAGTTTTTTAGAAAAGTCTCCATCTATAAGGAATTAAGAACTTATATTTTTGTAGAAAGATTCAAATACTAATATCAATCCTAATAGTAACTTGACTCGTTTCAGGTGATGAAAAAGCAACATTCTTTCTATTGATTCGTACATTTTTTTCACATCAATCAAAGTTGTTATTAGTTTTGTTTTTCCTTTGGCTTACTTTCGAAATAAATCTATTATTAAATCTGACATCTTTTTTAATTATTTTTTCCATTTTTAATAACAATAAAGTGAAGAAGAAAATAAGAAAAATCGATAGAGTAGATGTTTATAAAATATATTTCTAAATCTAAGCTTTTTAAAATAAGAATAGATATTAAAAAAAGACTCAAAACTAAATCTTTTATTTTCAACCATAGAGAATACAATAAATAACATATAATCATAAATAGGAAATTAACTAGATAAGATTAATAATTAATATAGCTATATCCTTCAAATGCTTCAATTTTGTTTTTCTTAATTACAATATTTATCAAAAGAACTTTACGAAAAATTTGCACAATCACAAGAAATTATTTAAACAATCAATAGATATTAGGAAGTATATCTTTGATTATAGAAATTAGTAAATAATAAAGCATAAGAAGAAAAATGCGCTGTTATATATGTCAAAGCAGTGTCATTATATAAGATGTTGGAGAAGAAACAAGATTATGAAAAAATGATGAAAGATCTATTTCAAATATGACCTACTTAACCATGCTTCATAAATTTAGGAAAATAACTTATAATAGTTAATTTATCTATTTAAAAATAATTTTTAGATTAAAAAGGTTCAAATTTATAAACAAGGATGGCGGATTAATGAAGTTCTAAGCTATCCTTTAGTTAAAGAGAATATTTTTTAAAGATTACTGGATGTAAAGGTAACTTTAGAAACAATTAACCTTTTAACTTATTTTAGTTGCTTAAAAATAGTATATTTTTCTAATTTTATGAAAGGTTGTAAATAAAATAAAGGTATAAAGCTAATAAAAGTTGAAATGATATAGATATTAAATAAAGCTAAATATTTACTAAATAAATAATTAAATTATATGGAAATTATAACCATTTATTTATTTTTTCTCTTTATTCTAGTCATTTTTTTATGCTGATATAAATACATTTTTATTCCATTATACATAAATATGTTTTATTTCTTGGAGGAGTGCAATAAATAAACATTTCGAAAAGAATTATATGATGAAACTTTTAAATAAGAATGAATATACGAAAATAGTTTAAGAGATAGAAACTAAAACTAAAACTAATTTTAATGCATTGAAAGCTTTTAACAAAGCAGAAATTTCTTTAAGGTTCTAAAAATGTTAAAATTAGAAAATTTCAATTATTTATATTTAAAATCGAATTTTCTGTGTTAAGAGGCATTTTAAGTTCTAATGTTAAGCTTAAAAAAAGATTTATTGCCCATCTAAGGAAAATTAATTTATTCATTTGGATTCAGGCTTTCTTTCTTTATTTATTTCACATTTTTGTTGCCACAATAAAATTAATAGCAAAGCAAGTAAATTTTTCAGATGGTTATACAAATGAGAGACTTAAATAAATCCATGATACTAAAATTCAGATAGAAAATTAAAAAAATGTCTAGTTTTTATAATTTTAGATTATTTAATATTTGAATCCAAAAAAGTATAAGCAGTGAAGCATTTAGACTATAAGTGAAATATATTTTAAACTCTTAATATTGAGTTTACATTAATGTTTAAGGTAAAAAATGATTAGAATAAATGAAGAATTTCAGCAAGAAAAATGTAAGTATCGTAGTAATTATCTGTGCTATAAGAAAATTATATTTATCAAAAAGCAACTGACTAAAATTTTAAGCTATTTACTATATTTAGTTTTATAAAGAATCTAAAGGATTTTCTATAATAATTAATTAAGTGAATACTGTAATCATATTTTAGGAAGATATCAAAACTTCATTTCTTTTAATTAAAGAATGCTACAATTATTATTTCAACATAAGTAAAACTATACCAACCCTTTTAGTTGTTTATAAATAAGCAAAGGTAAATAGAGAAAGGCAGTTTGTCCGAGTCGGTTAATGAGACAGACTTAAGATCTGTTGCACACTAGTGCGCGTGGGTTGGAATCCCACAGCTGCCATTGATTTTAAAATTTCTTTATAATATAACTTTAATAGCTATAAGTAAAATCAATCACTTATAAGCTTTGCCTTTCTTTATTTTGAATAGACTAAATCTAACTAAAATTTTAGAAATAAATGTGACTTGTAAAATGATAAGCCAAGATTAAATAAAGAGAGTTGGTTAAACTTAGAATGATGGTTGAGTAAAAATATAGAGATAATGACTAAACAATCTTAACTTCTGATTTAATAAATAAATTTGAGTTTTAACTTAAAAGATCTTAAACAGTTTTGAATGAATAGGAATAATTTAAATATAATAGTTAGATTTTAATCTAAAATTGAATGAAGACAAATGATCTTATACTCTACTTATGATTTGAATTTAAATAAACTATTAAGCTTTTTAAAGCATTAAATATTTCTTAAGCTAAGTTACAATACTCTAACTTTTATTAATTGTATAAAGGTTTCTTTCTATAATATTTAAAGATTGTTGCATCAAATTTTCTATAATAGGAAATAAAATTCTTACTAGGTTTACGCTTTTTTATTTGGATAGTATTTTACATAGGATATGGAAATCATAAAGAAGTGATTGGTTTTAGTATGTGGATTATGTGTTTTATGTATAGAACTAGATTAAAGTAAATTAGTTTGAATCCTAAATTTATCTTTTGGCTGTTTATAGGTAATTATTTATTAGTTTAGGAAAGAATTTCATTTTACTAGAGAAAATCTAAAGGTAAGATATTTATAAGATGCTTCAAATACTTAATTTAAGTCTTAAGATTTAAATTATTCCTTAAATGAAAGAACAAAGCATAACTAGCCTAAACCCTGCTTTGATAATATAACAGGCAAAAATATATAAATAGTCTATTAAAAACAGTTGAATATAATAAGCTATAACAGAAGATTCAATGGAACTAAAGCACATTATAAGCATAATAAACTTATTTTAATATATTCTTTCTATAAACTTTAGATATAAAATAACTAAGCTGAAGTTAGAAAGAGCACTACAAAATGATTGATCTAGTTTAAATTAATATCTGAATGATTTAGTAATAGCTTTAATTATTGCTATAATAGCTAAATGCTTATTCTAAATCAATAAATCACTTTTCTCACTCTCCCATTATTTAATGCTTAAGATTAAGCTTAACACCATTCTTTGTCTTTAATAATATATCCATATAATCATCTCTGATTCAACCTGCAAAGAAAAGTAGAAGTAAGTCAAGTTGCGCTTATCTATTGATGTAATCTGGATATAAGCATTAGTTAAATTTCAAAAGAATGAGTGAAATAAGCTAAGCAAATTTCATAATATATCATATATCATTTCTTTAATTAAGATTATCATGGATCACTATTTTTCAATGCCACAATACTTGCAATCAATATAAGACTATCTAAAAACAAACTCAAATGCTAAATTAAAGAGATAAACAATGAACAGACCTAATAAGATAAACTTATATTTCTGTTATGCCTTCATTAAATAAAAGGCTTAAGTATTTCTAATTACTCTTGAGATTATAAGTTATGCTTGTCACTTATATCTAAGGGTGATAAAAGACTCCTTTATTTTTCTTAGAAATTAAAATAGTGACTACAGTATTTAAAATGTAGGAATTGAGGTTAAATAAATATTAAGTATTTATTACCTATTTAGTGAGTAAAGCTGTGCTTTCTTTAAGTTAAGAAGCAAAAAATGGTAGTAATTTAAATGGGTAAGGTAATTGATCAGTTAAAGAAAATACTTTATTTAATTTTAAGCATAAAAGTTTAAGTTTCATAGCATGACTAACTCTTCTTCTTCCTTTATCGTATATCTGATCTCCACTACTGAATTCTAAGTTTCAAGATTTTGTTCTACTTATTCTTATTATACAGTTTATCTAAATAAATAGCTTACTTTGTTTATTGAAGCTTTTAGAATATATTTTGAGATTCTGTATTTTGTATTGCTTTTTATGCAAATACTGGATCTTCTTGCTTATTGGTATCTTAACCACTTCGATAAAAAAATATTTAGTTTGGGATAGTATCAGCTGAGGTATCTTGAGGTACACTTTCATAGCTTGCAAATTAATTTTACTATTGCAGTCTTAATTTTTATTTCTAAAGATGACTTTCTAGCATTTTAACTTATACTCCGCATTTATAAGCGAATCTAAAGAGTAAAATTTTATCGGGAGTATCCCATGTAAGCATAACTTAAAACTTATATTTTCCTATAAACTTTCCTAGCACTAGAATTAATAAATCTCCAGCCACCAATAAACTAAGCAAAATAATATTCAATTTTTAATCTTCTACTATCTCTACCATATGTACACATACCATAGTCCAACTTACCAAGCTCAGTCCTATTCCATTCCACCAATTAAGAAACTTATCATTCCAAGGTCTAATTATCAAATTAAGAATTGTAAATATGCACATTATTAGAATGTATAAATGTCCATATCACTCTCTTTTCCAGTGCTTCATACAACTGCATCAACAACTCAGTATTATCTAAGTCAAACTCTAAAACAGTATTCAGTTAGGCTTTTATTTAATGTTTAAGGAATCATGGAATATATCCTATCAATGAGGCATGGATAAAATACCAAATGGGATAAAAATAAACTAGCTAATCAGTGCTAGTGCATAATAAATGCAGTGCCTATGTGACCAGCATTTTAGGGTACAGTCCATCTCTGTAAAACTCTCATCTTTATCAATAAAATCATCAAAATCTTTGTCTCTACCATAAAGGCATTTCAAAGGATCCATTAGAAGTATAGTAAGTGGAACGAAAAGTAAATTTCCTATTAAAGGAAGTACTATAATAGAGATTTTTCCCAGTTTACGAAGTATATTTAGTCTGCAAAAGACCTCAAAACCACATAAGAAAGATATTAAAAATATACTTCAAGAAAAACAAACACAAAATGAAATAATCAAAATAACTCAATAAGCACTTGAATATTTGTTAATTTGGGAGAAATCAAAAATGAAATAATCCTTTACGATTTGAACTTAGTCTCCTAACAAATGATCTATGTCAGGTCCTAAAGCTAAAAATTGTAAAATTTGAAAAGCCGAAAAGAATATGAATAACTCATCCATCATAGTGGCTTCTGAGGCTACTTAGATTTATTCATACTTTCTTTTTCTTCATATTCACATTCCTCAAAGAGTAATAAAGAACACCATTGTGGCAAAGATACATATATACAAGATAAAAATTTTTTATCCTTTCTAGTATTAAAGAACTCTCCTCTCTGAAAAAGGACAGTTTTTATATTACTAGAAACTATCTGAAGGTGTATGTGATGTATTATCATTTCAAATAAGTCCATCACCGTTAATTTTTCAGATTATAGAGCAAGTTAGGCAAAACTCTTCTCCTGAGATAATTTAAGGTAAAGTTAGATTTCTACTTAAAGTAGAGTCAATTTAAAAGTTATTTAAATCTCTATAATTTAGCTTTTTTTAAAACTTAACTTTCCCAGAGCAACTTATGAACTATACATTTCTTATAGTTTTCATCAAAGTAAATGGATTAGTGTAATCATCTCCTTAGCTAAGAATTTCTTTTATTCCATAGGCAACTATAAGGGGTTACTCAAATAAATAGCATTCTTAATCAACTTCAGGTCTACATTTTTTATCGTAGTCAAGCATTTCTTGCCCTAATTCTCCAACTCATCTTGGAATAGTTATAAATTAAGAGCCATGCAGAGTATATTTTATATCCTCTAAATTATCAACATTTGGAACTTTAACAAAAATTAGGGAAGTGGGAATCATATGAATGTAATTTACATCACCAGGCCGAAAGCTAAGATAAATCAATTACTATCCCACAATCGATAAAGATGTCCCTCCTCCTATACAAATTACAACTCGAATCTCATTTTCCATAAAATCTCTAGCAACTTTCTTTGCCATTTCTTTCCTACTTTCAATAGTTGTGTTGAAAAGTGGGAAAAAATTAATTTGATTCACTAATTTTACTCCATTTTTGTCACATCAGGCCTTCGTTATATTGTATTATTGTTCATTTTTTGAATCACTATCTTCATAATAAAGCCCTATTTGTTTTCATTTTTTCCTCTAAATGATTTAGGTTATTACAATGGTTCTAGAATACTAATCCTAGGCATTGGCTAAAAAGAGTGGAGAGCTTACAGTGTTTTCTAGTTACTTGATAGCAACTGAAGAAAGAAAGGGAAGATTATAACCAAGATATTGGTTATTAACTAGATAAGTAGCATAGATAAAATATTTGGCTTATGAAATGATGTGAATGATTCCTATTTCAGCTTTCTTTTGCATGAAAACCGATGAAATTAAAGTTGTGTTAGGAAACGTACTACCATAACTAAAAGGATTTGCTACTATTTAATAATTTTCTAGTACATTTGTTTGCTCATTCGCATATTTAACTCCACAAGGAACTTATTTTAAATGGTTTATTAGTTAAGTAGAAACACTTTCTTAAATTATTTCTCCTCCTAATCCCGTTGCATAACTAATTTCAATGTTAATTTAGTTGGAAGGAGGATTTGAACTTGATGAAGGTCAAATTATAGGATGATTTTCTCAATATGTTCTCTAAATTATTGTAGCTACCTTCACTAGGTTAAAGTTTTATGTGTTGATTATTTGATACTTAGACTTTATATTATTATTCTCGAACAAAAAGGATGAAAAGTTAAGAAATTACTCTAAGATTCTTTCGCTGCTATTTAAGTTTTAGTCTATAAGCTCTAGAAGCTTTGATAAAAACAGCCACTCAAAATGTTCAAAACTTTATGGGATTCCTTCTTATGGAGTTAAAGCTATCAATCCGTTCTCCATAAATTTAAGATTCTCATTTCCCTATTACCGAAGAAAGGAAGAGGTTTCTAATCCTAAAATTCAAGCAAATCCTTTAGTTAGTTTAAGTTTCTAAGCTTCAGCAAGGATAAATTAAGTTAAACAGTTGTTGGTATTTAAAATGTTAATGGGAATTCCTATGCTTTTTAAAGTCTTGAATATGTAACTTCTAACTTCCTCTTAATATCTTATAGTACATAAATCTGGCTTCTACATTATAGGAGAGGGAATGGTAATTGTTCCTTTCGTTATATCAGCTTTTATTAAATTTTCAATAGTGAAATAGAATCTTAAATCTTATTAGTAAATCGCACCCACGTTTCAGAAATCTCAGTGGCGTAGAAATGTTTTGAAAGCTTCGCTTTCTGATTGATATGAAGGTACTATATAAAATGAATTCTGGAATATTTTAGCTTGAGTTTAGTCTTTCTATCTCCAAAGAATTAGCAAAAGCAAGTTTTCTCTACTTAAAGTTTTCTGAATTAAGGAAGATAAAAGTTAGTTAAAGGAAATATCAGCAACTATGCTTATTTTCCTTTATTATACCTCAGTCTTAAGGTTTTGAATAGAAACTATATCTTACAAATATATCGACTGTATATAAAATAGATTCCTATAAGTACTATTCAAGACTTATCTTTCTAAATATTCATCAAGATTTTCAGGCGTTTATTTGGATTTAATAAAGCAGATGTTTACAAAATGAACTCCTTAGACTTGCATAAGTAAAATAGAAACAAAGGAAAATATTAATTTCCAGATTTCCATTTAAAAAATGTAATTTTAGCTGCCAATTTTACAATTAAATTTAAGTTAGAATTTGATAAGCTTAATGAATAACATCTGCTATAGTGGACTTTTTTACAAGCATCAAAAGATTTAATTTAGTAAATTAGCCTAAAAGTAAAATAATCCTAAAGCAAGCTATTAAAATGATGACTCAAATGTCATAACATCTTGAATTAATTTTCATATTCATAAATATTATGACTACTTAATTAATAAATTATCATCAAAAAGGAATAAAAAATGGCTGGCTTCAAGAAGGGTTTTTTTACCACCTCCTCAGAACAGGAGAGAAAACCAGAAGCAAATATTCTCACCACATCTTCTTCAATTTAACGCTCTTCTTAATAAAATAACCAGAACAACAAAATAAATTAGAAGAACTAATAAAAAATACTAAATACTAAATCCTACAAATTAAAATAAAACGGACTTCTTCCATCAAAGGACAAGCAGGAACTGAGACAAAAATTCAGAACAGAAAAGTTGACACAGCTCCCAACGCCTCCATTGAAAACTGAAAAAAGAGACCACTCAACTGAATCGATAAAAATAATAACGAAGAAATAAAAAATAAACGAAGAAGGTAAAGTACGATAATTTAATATAGATCCTATTACCTTTTATTTAGACAAAATTGAAATAGAACAAATGAACTCTGAATAGATGAAACAGCTGATTCATCTACTTATTAGAAACATAAAAAAACTCGAAGAGGAATTAAACTCCCAGAAGGAAGAGATGTTTACAATAAGTCAGGATCTGATAAACCATGAAGATGATGACGAAGTCCATATGGTAGACCGAAGAGCTAAAGTCGGAGTCTATTTGTCAATTTAAAATTTAGAGAATGATATTTGAGTAATGCAAGAGTAAGACGAGAAAAACTGAGTAAAATTAGATTCCAGACTTAAATTAATAGAAGAAAACCTGTAGAAGCCTTCTTAAGGAATTCCAATGGAAATAGAGAAACAAGAAAAGATATTTCCTAGAGCAAGGAAAAGATGTTACATTTGCAACAGCACTTGACATCTATGGCGAAAATGTTCCCAATAGAAAAGAATAAGAATGAATATTTGGAGTAATATTAACTATTAGAAACTGAAAAGCGAGCGACGGAATTCTTCCCATCGGGAAATGGGAAAATCTGGAAAAAAACAAATTCTTAACTCAGACTATTAAAAAGAGAGAAGTCCAGGAAAAGAGCACAAGGAACGAACATGCAGGAAAGGAGATTTTATACATTTAAAACTTCAATAAAGCCGGAAGGGGAACAGTTATTTTAATGATTTAATGATTTAATCATCAAAAAGGATATATCAAAGAAACAGTATAGGTGATATATTTCAAGAGGGTATATCAAAATTTAAATTAATCTACTAAATTGTCTTTCCTATTTATACCCAGCTTTTGTACAATATATAACCTTAAATTTCATCTTAAATCATTTTATTCAAATTATTAAAATTCTTAAAGCTACTTAGTTAATTCAAATATTAGCAAACTCCTACAAATTCAAATTATAATTCTTCAATAATAGTAACCCAAAAATCAACTAATAGTACCTTTCTATTTAGTTACATTTATCACTTTTAAACTCCATTATCAATTAATCAAAAATCCTATTTCTCAATTTTTTCTTAATACCTTCAAAAGCTATAAATATTCATAAATACAACTATACAAATTAATATGTCCATAAGCTTCATTTATTAAGTATCTACCTAAATTTTAAATCATTTATTATCTACGAGATAGCTTCCAAATCTACTTTATCAAGTTTACAATCTAACTTTATATCATTGATAGATAATATTTCGCTCATTCAATCTCTTCGCTTTTCAAATTTCTTAAAATAACTTAGATTAATGTATATTTAATAGACTAAGGTATATATTATGCATTATTCTCTTTAAATTTTTCTATTTCAACTATTAATTATACTCTCATATTAAGTATTTTCCCTTTAATTAAAGATATTTATATAACTAACAAAGTATAGCACTTATTAACTTTAACTATTTCATTATCATTTTAAAATAGTAGTCTATTAAACTTACAAATAGATATAACTCTTTTTAAATCAGATTTATTTAAGCTAGATTCCTTATAAGTATCAATATATGCAAGTACATTATTTACCTATACAATCATGTAATCATCTTATACTTCATTAACATCTCACTTTCCTTCTTTACTTTCAAATCAACCTAATTTTATTAACATTTAAGTATGAAAGGATGTATTTAGCTATGGATTTTACTTTTTTTAAGTGACGTAGAAGATGGTAGTATTAGAATGCTTTGATTGAATTAGAGCTAAATTACAAATTTTATTTTTATCATTTAAAAGAAAAACATGATTCTTCATTTTATATCTCTTTTAAAAGCAGATTAAGGAAAAAACTGAGTAATTGTTTCTTACTTTGAAATAAAGGATAATAATTATAGAGCTTTAAGGATAAAATTAATTAACTTCTCTTATGAAATGTCCTGGATTGCCTATGAGCTTGAACTTTGACTAAACTAATTTTAGATAATAAATTATAAGAACTGTTTAAATATTAGCTTGCAAAATTTTAAATTATAATTATTTTTAATGTAATTATTCCTTTTAACTTTTACTTTAAGTTATTTTTCTAAAAAGTGTCTAAACAATACTAGAGAGTTAAATTGATTGGGGGTACTAATAATAATAGTAAACTAAATGTTAAAAAAATGTTTTGGCATATTCTGGACTTTCAACCAGTTCCTGCCGCCATTTTTTTGACTCGGATGGATACCGCGACCATTTTTTTTATGTGGATGGTTACCACTGATTGCTTTCAAAAGAGCGCATAGGCAGTTTTTATTTGTATATTCCTGTTGGAGTTATCCATAGAAAATTCAATGCTCTTCATGTTCTTTATTATACCTTTTCATTTAATTTTTTTCATTCTCAGCATCTTCTTAATAAGTGGTAATTGGATTGGCAATATCAACATTATTTTTTAATCTTCTTTTGACTAATATATTTTTTAAATAGCTTATTTTCAATATTTTCTAGTCTTTTAATTAAGTTATTATCATATCTAATTTCTTTCTGTTCTTAAACACTTTATAATGGAGTGAAAGTTTTTTCAATTTCCATCTTTGATGTACGTTAAGATTTTTATTGCGATTACATTCAAAGTTGTTCTTCCGTTATTACCTTGTTTTCTATTAGCTGATTCTTAAGGATTTCCATTTCATTATTTTGCACGTCAATGTTTGTTGTAAGTTCCCGTATTAATAAGTCTTAATTATATATTGTTTCTTCGTATCGGGATATAATTTTTTACATTTGTTCGATCTTTTGTCGTAGTTCCTCTGAAATATCTGATTTAAATTCCTCAGCTTGCAAAGTTCCGATCATTATTTTACCTTATGAGTCGGAACTTGATTCTTCTTATTGTTTTGCTTTTTATCGAAGTATTTAAGCAGCCTTTTTCCGAGCATTTCTTATTTGATTTTTATTTAATCTAATGTTCTGCTCCATCTTCTAGGCTTTTTATTGATTGGGGGTACTTTAAAATAATTTATTATTCTTTATTTATCTTTTTTCTTACATCAGTAACGCTTCTTTCATAAAATTGCTGCAATCTCACGTTAGATATTTTTTACATAGTTTAAAGCGGAATTTATTTCTTTTTTAAGCAAGACTAATAATTAAGTCTTACCATTCGAACTTTGAAATCAAAGTTGAAAAATATAATGATAAATAATTTTAAAATGGCAAAGTTCGAAGATAAAGAGGGCATTTGTATAACAGATATTTCTTTAATAGAGCTAGATTATAAAATATAGTGATAATTAGGTTTCCTTTTATCAGATTTTCTAAATGCTAAATTCATACATTTTTTAGCTTAAAAAGAAAAAATGCTATAGATAAACAAAGTACTTTGATTTTAAAACTTTAAATATAAATATCTCTAACGTTGCTATTCCATCCATATAGAAATAAAATGATTTTAACTAGCATCTTATCTACTAATTTTAATACTTTACAATATAAATGTTTGCAATATTCTAGTATTAATTTAATTGTAATTAATATGAATAAAAATTTTCCTTTAATAGAATATTTTGGATTTATAAAATTCAAACAAACTAAGTTTGAAGTTTTTTGAGTTTCTAGGTAATTAAAAGTGGAACTTAATAAATAGTCTTTATAATTTCTTTGGGATTCTCTATAGAGGAAATTTTATTAATTAAGCTATAAAATACTTTTTCTTCTTTCAGAGTTATTCCTATAATTCACTGCTATTTCAATCCTTCCACTGGTATATCTTTAATTTTTAACTATCTTATTGGAGTAGCAGAATAAGTAGGCAGATAAAAATTTCTTCATTAGTTTATTTGAATAATGCATGCCATTCCTCAGATCTACTTAAAATAAAACTAAAAAGCAAATCTACTACTACTTAAAATTGAAATTGCGATTTGACTACGTGTGAAAATTATTCTCTAGTTAAATTTCTTAAATAATTTCCAATATTAGCTATACAAAACTCTGATTTTCCTCTTTTATAAAATCCCTAAAATATGGATAAACTAATATTTACATCTAATTAATTTTCATCGTCTTACTATACTTAACGTTGAATATAAATCCTAGCTTTAAACATCAAAAGCTAGAGCTTCACTACTAGAGTTTATTAAATCTATATAAAGGAGTCTTCATTTGTAACCAAATAAGTGCTTAATTTATTAATTCTAGTTAATCCTGAAAGAATTTAGGAGATTAAAGGTATCTATTTCTAAGATTATCTATCAATTATCAATTTTTTATATAAGTCTAAAATAAAATATTTCATCACTGTTTTGACTAGTTTTGTGATTGAGGATTATAAAATTCTATACTTTAAGGCTATTTAACTAGAGCCAATTAATCTTAACCATTCCAAATAAAACTGGAATAAGAAAATTAATAATGTAGCAGGCTTTTAGTAAGGTTTAGTTTATGATACTATGAAATTCTAATTTTAAAGAGAATCCAAGACTAGAAAATAGTTTAAGGCTTATGGGCAATATTAAAGCCTTCACATAGTAAGGCTAGAAAGGAAAATAAAATAAAGAGCTTAATGTAAAAAGCTACTTTAATCTTAACTAAAAATAAAAGTGATAAGAGATAAGAGAAGCCAGATTAAAGATTTATTTTTAATAATTTAAAAAGAAAAGTATTAAGAATAGAAAAGCATTATTCTTACATTAAATAAAAAAAGAAAGACTCTATTGCATTAATAAGATCTAAAGTGAGAATTTATAAGAATAAAAGCTAAATTTTTAGATTGTAAAATATTTATAAGTAATAATAATAATACAAGCAATTAAGTAGCTTTTTGTATTATTTTATAATTAAAAAAATCAAAAAGGAAAAGTAAAGAGATATATCTTTAACTTTTATGAAAGAAATTATACAAAATTTAGATTTAATCATTTAAGAATTTCCTTTTAGAAAGAAAGGAAAAATTCACAAGAAATAATTATAAAATAATACAAATAAAAACTATTTAAAGCAAATTTATAGAAATGTAATATAATATCATCTTTGATATTTAAAAAGTAAATAATAATTCTTTAGTTAATTAAATTTTACATTCTTTTATTATAATTGACAAGAAAGAAATGTTTCTTGAAAAAATAATCATAAAAAAAAGAAATAAAAGAAGGATTATTTAAATATCAAAGTTTATAACTAATAATCATATTTCCTTTAATTCTTCATTAAACCTGAATAAATTAGGTTGGAAATAATAATGTAGAAAATTAAAACTAAAAATTGATTAAAAATTATATAAAGATGTAATAAAATAGTTATTATGCAAAAACTATTATAAAGCATTGATTTAGATAATTGAAAGCAAATAACTACATTTTCATAATAAAATTAAGTTTTATTATAACTCAATACATCTAATTTACATCTATAAATAAATCTGAATGTTTAAGTTATATTAATAGGGATATATGCAAAATTTAGCTTCAAATGTTTGATTTAAAAAGGTTATTATTCCTTAAAATTTTTGATAAAATACGCCTCCATTGCAAAAAATAAAGCTTTTTTTAATAAATAAAAGAAATAATTACTTTAAACTGATTACTATGCAAAATACAATACTGAGATAAATAAATAAATTGGATTATAGAGCGCGTAACACTCTCGTTGGTGCGTAGCTCTTTAACTTAATTTTATTTAATGTCGAACATTTTTTTATGGGTCTCTCTATCCTTGTTTTCTCTTCCTGCAGTATGTCCCTGTACTTTTTCCTTCCAAAGCATAGGATGCAATATACAATTACGGGTAAATTTCCCCGACCTATGATAAAGAAAGCTTCCTCCTGGCTCTCAGAGTTCTCCAGTTTGTCTCATCTTTCTTCTCTTGTTATTTGTTTCTCTTCCTCCAATTTATCCTCCCTCCGCGCTCATTTTTTAGTTGCCTTGCTGGGCCTCCAAGCAGCATCCGAAGGAAAGGGCTTTCCACCCTATTTAAAAATATTATATATAATAATTTAGTATATAAAACTAGATTATTTCTCTTAATTACTCTTGACTTTTCTTATTTTTAATAAATATCTAAACTATTTATTTTCCTTCTCTATAATTCCTATTTTAATCTTCCCATTAGAATGCTTTCTAATTGTAGAAATTTACAGTTCAATATAATTTTATTTAATCTAGATCCGTAATAATATAGCTGATAATATGGTAGATCTATAAATAAAAGTGAGAATATTAATCTCATTATGAGATTCAAATGCTAATTAATTATAGAAGAACAAATATAAGGTAAGCTAATGAAGCTTATTAAATAAAAATAGAATCAGATGTGCTATTTAAGAGTTTATTACCTCTTAATTAAGACTTGCTAAAGAATTAAGACAAAAACATAAAATGAAAAAAGAATAAAGAATAAAGGGAAGAAAATAGTTTATGTATTAGAAGATAAATAGTATGCTTAACCAATTTTAAGTGGGTAGAGACATTATTAAGCTTATCTTCCAGAAATTATCAAAATACTATACTATAATTTTCCTTCCTTGAAAATAGGAATATGTTTTAACTGTAACTTCTTTAAACTTCTTTTAAGTTATAATATCTACTTTCATTTTAAAATTATTACAAAACAAATTTTGATGACTAAATGAAAGAGAAATTATAAAGCTGATTTGAATAAAATTAATGAGGCTATTATTACTTTTATTTCAATTAAATGTGTTCAGATTCTAGTAAGACAGATAAGTTTTTTTTAATTATTTAGCTTATTTTAATTCTAAGGATAAATTAATAATTACACTCTGTTGTCAGAAAATCGCAACCAGGGTATATAATTCAAATTTTTAGTAGCTCTATTATCTTCTTAACAACTTGACTGATCTAGATATTTTTAGTAATATATGAATTTTAGTTAATTAGAGTAAGTATAGTTAATCTGCATAAAGAATGTCGTAAGTTTTACCTCTACAACATTCAAGAAGTCTACTAACCTAGAAAAAATAGATTTATAAAGAGTAATTAGGTTTGTAACTCTTTATTATAATATAATCAATTATAGAATTTTAAATTTATGTTAAAAAAATAGTAGTTCTATATGAAGATTACACTCTAATCCTTCTTATAAGTAGATTTAAAGAAGAAAAAATATTAAAAATATCTATATTCCTATATCATTGCTATATTCATTTTAATTTACTACTACTTATATTTATTTATATGCCCTCTAAGTACTAAGTATATAATCTCTAAAAAACAGCAAGTAAGTTAAATGAAAAGGTAATTATGCTTTTTATATAGCTCGCTATAGCATAGCACCTTTATTTAGTTAATAATTATCTAAATTATCTATTTAGCCTAAAAACTCCTTTAATATACTTAAATAAGCTTTTATCTTGGTAAATCAGATACAATCTGATAAATGTACTAGATATCAGCCATTTCTAGGTTATCGTTATTAATATTCTTCTATGGATATTAAAAGTAAGATAGTGATATTAACTGCCTTATTTATTTAAAAATAGCATTTTAATTTGATCTACTGCTAGATAAATATAACATTCCTCTTCTATTTTATAATAGTTTAATCTTTTAGTATGGATAAATTAAAAAATACACCTAAAATATTCCAGTCTGTTGCTAGAAGATTTAAGTAATATATGTTTATCTTAACTTAAAGTAAAATAGCTTTGACTGTTTTATTTTGTAATATTTAGAGGAATTAGCAAGGTGGAAGTACTAGTTCAGAAAGGATTAATAGAAAGTAACTTAGTTAATCATATCCTAAAGGTAATTATAAGCCTAATTATCTATAAAAGAGTATTATCTTGCTACAGGATAAATTGAAGATCTTCTAAATTATATAAATTTCAGAGTTGATGAAGGTAAAATAAGAGTTATTGACTTATAGCAATATTAACTAATATTACAGACATTTAAAATAATCTTTCTAATATTTAATAACTTTAGTCAACAGAATATTTGGAGAAAGCTTAAATAGAAGTAAGGAAACATGAAAGTTATATTGTCTATAAAATGGAAAATAATTTAATCTGGGTTAGACTTGGAAGATTGAAGACTCTTTATTATATAATCCAATCTATTTATCTAATGTTAACTCAAAAGTAAAATAGGATATTTAGAGTATTTCATCCTTTTCTAAGTAATTTAAAATTAAGTATTCTAATACCTTTAACACTTATTTATTTCAACAATCTTATCTTTCCTCATTAAGCTTTGGCTTATTAATTGTAAATGAACCAAGAAATAATTAAAAAAATAATCTCATTTAAATAGTTAAAAAGCATTAGTCTAATAATTTGAGTTTGAACTTATAATTTATTGTGATTCATTCTGAGTTTCATTTACATCCTAAATCTAACTTGATTTTATTGACTATATTAAATTGATTTTAAGTTGCCTAAGGACTTTAATCTCATTGTATGTTGCTTTAATCCTATTATTTGTTATTATAATAGATGCAAGATACTTATCTATTATTTATGGATGTAGTGACATATTTATTTTTGATATCATATTGTATAAAAGAAATAGATATAAGCAATAACCATTATACCCCTAGAATGTTAGATTGATCTCTTATTTTATCTATAATAACTATTTTCCCTCTAAAAAACTCTATCCTTTCTTAACTAGTTAGACTAAAAGCTACTCCACTAAGTAACTAATATTTCTAGCATACTATAAGAAGGTAAATTTAATTAAGGACTTTAAGGTACTAATTTTAGGATTGAAATAGTAAGTGTGTAATGATTAATTTTGATATTCTTTTTCCATTTTTATGAAATTAGAGTTTGATTTGTTCTTTCATTAATTTTAGAAAGCTTTTAAGCAAATCAATGTTGTACTTTATTTTAGGTTTAAGTACTTATTATATATTATAAAATGGGAGTGCAACTAGTAACTATCTTCACGGCTCTTTCTTTGGTATTATAAACTAAAGGAATGTAGTAAATTAACATTGGCATAACAAAGTCCAAATTGACTCCTAAATATCTTTTGGAATACATAGAAAGTTAAATTACTGAACACAACTATAGAGTTATATTTTAAATATCCAAGTTTACTTTTAAAGACATAGACTCTGTTGAAAGTATCATAGAAGAAATAAAGCTAATGAGAATAAACATAGTAGTAGATATTTCATTTAATTAAACCCTATCCCTCTTTATATAAAAGTCTTTAAGCTAAGAAAATTTACTTCTGTTCATTCTATGAAGATAAAGAGATTAGTCAAGAGCTAAAAAGCTAAAACTTCTTTTACATAGTTCCCTCATATCAATCAGAAAGTTAGAAACTAATTGCATTTCTACGTCTTTGAGATTTTTGGAATGTAGGAGAAATTTACTCATGTGACTAAAGATTTTCGATTTCTGTTGAAGAATTAATCAAAGTAGATTAAATAAAAGAATCGATTAGCCTTCCTCTACACTAAAGCTCGAAAAAGGCTAGTGTTCTAACAAAGAGTAAAATAAGATAGGAGGGTATATTTTTAAAACTTTGAAGAATTTAGGCATTCCTACAATATTCTAAATGGAGAAACCTACCTTACTTAATTTGTTCTAGCTGAAGCTTAGAGACTTAGACTAATTAATGGATTCGCTTGAATTTTAGGCCTAGAAGCTTCTTAAATTCTTTATAATTTTGAAGTAACAAAGGAAGACAGTAATTTAAAGCTTATGGAGAACGGACTGACAGCTTTAGCATCTTTTTAATGAATTCCTTAGAGTTTTGAAGATTTATTATGGAAGTATCTAAACTAAATTCTTTAACTTATAGAGAAGAATTGAGAAAGTAGGGAAAATATCTTAGACTAGTTCTTAAGATTTTCAGTTAATATGTTTAATAATAATAATTTAATACCTAAATATCAAATTATTAACACTTAGAATAACATTACTAAAGTAGCTACTATAGCTTAAGATATTTATTTCCAAAATCATCCTATCTTTTGGCCTTCACCATAAGAAAACCCACCTTCAAATTAAATAAATATTGGTATCAGTTATGAGACAGGACTTGGAGGAGATCCACTTTGGTAAATAACTGCTAAGTCTGCTTTTAGTTATTAAGCACAGATTCCTTGTGGTATTTAGTATGTAAATGAGAAGAGAAATTTACCAAATAGCTATAACTTAGCAGGAAATCCGTTTAGTTATGGAGGTCTTGCACCAAACGCTACTTTAACAGCTCGAGTTTTTATGCAACAAAAGTAAGTAATAGGAATATTTCATATACACCATAGGCATTTTTAGTAGTTTACACATCCTATCTCATACCAAATACTTATTTAGGCTACAATCTTCCTTTTATCAGCTCGGTTCCACTTTTAGAACTTGAATCTCCAAAGAATTCGCCTCTTTATTTATCTAATGTTTGGGATCCTTCAACAAGAACTGAAATGGTAAAATAAATAATAAGGAGAAAGAAATGGAAATGGAAATGGAAATGGAAATAAAAAGGTATTTATTATGATCCAAGTGAATCTGCAAATAAGCTTTAGTATGAAATATCGAAGAAATGATGTGATAAGAACGGAATAAAAACAATGAATAGCATTACTATCTTCCTTTACTCAATACTACTATTAAAGATAGAAAAACTATAGGTAAGCAAGTAGCTTGAAATTTTATGGAAAAAGAAATTAGAGTTGTTGTTGTCTTTGGAGAAGCTACTTCTTTGCCTATTGTTGGCTAGGAATCTTCAACTTTTAGTTTTTCTTTAAAAGCTTATATTTATGATCCTTATATTTAATTTTCATTTTAAGTATATTAAGTAAGTTTTTATATTCTATCTTCTAAAGAATTAATAACTTATTAGATTTCGCATTTTATTTGATTATTATCATTTAGCAAATTTTATTAAATAAACTTGTATTCTCCACATGTTTAAGATTACTATTTTATCAAGCTTTTTAAAGCTAGCCAAACTTTTTTTTATAGTCTTTACAATTTTAGATTTCATCTAAGAGTTCGCTTTAATCCTTTTCCTTTTGCTCTATTAATTCTAGAATTTCTTTATTTGTTTGTAAATTTATAGAGTTTCGAAAAGATATTTTGAAGTATATCTAGCATTGGTTTGATTTTTTGTTCTTATATTCATTAAATGTTCATTCCTGGCACTGGGTATGATTGGAAGGTAAGACAAGAGGAATATTAGATAATAAATCAAATTCCTTTTTGCAAGAAGTGTATTTTTACACTTCTGATATTTCATAATAATTTTTAATGTAAAAAGTGCTTAAATATCTTAATTAAATGAATGATAAATTTCAATAAACTAAAAGAAGATAAGTATACTTAAAATAGAAACTCTTAATTAGATCTATCTAATTACATCATACTACAAGTAAATAAGAAATTATGATTTTATTAAAATAGTTAATTTTGGTAATTTTTGAGGATTTTCACCTCTTCATGCCGGTCCTAGATTGCTCCCGAATTAAAAAAGGTTTATAAGTCTCTACTCCTCTCCCACCCACTTGTTCTTATTGTCTCTAACTATGTCTTCCTTTCAGCAAAGGTTTCTTACTATAAATATTTCCAAGCTAGTTCACGAATAGTTTCTCTCTAATTTTCCTTTGTTATAATTGCCTATTTTTCTTTTGCTACACTTCCTATTTCCTTTATTTTTCCAATGCTGATCTTAAAGTTTAGGATTTGAATACATCTTCTTCATAGATGTTTCTCTGAATTACAATAGTAGCACTTTTTAACTACTTTAATTGGCTTAGCCTTCTTCTTCTTTTCAATTACCTCTATCAGCATTGAATCACCTCTTTGCTCATTAAGTTTTATTTACTGTTGCAGTTTCTCTTCTATTTTTCCAAGCTTGTAGCCCAGCTCCGTCCGTTTCTTTTGCTAATTTTAGGTTTGGCAATTCTGACTCTGAGATACGTTCAAAAATGCACTTAATTCCCTTTCTTAGGACATATGTCTTGACTAGATTTCCTCTTGTTGACTCAGATTCTCCATTAGCTTGTCGTTGTCCTTCTTTAGTCTCTTGACTTCTTTCTGGAGGTTTAGTAAAACTTGGAGGAGTTATTCTATGCTCATCTGGCCAGAAGGATTAAATTCCGACACCTCTTGGTGTAAAGCAGACTTTGCCTTCTTTCTGGGCTTCTCTAGTGAAGTCGGTGTTTCAGTATGCTTGCTTTTCTGAGCCTTCTTCTGTTCCTCTTGTTAAATTCCAGGTTGTTAATATTAAGAAAAAGGTTTAAGTTGTGAAGAAGACGACTGCCAAGAAGTGATTTCCTGCTTCCTCCCTTCCTTTTTGGCTTAGGAAGAGGTGGTATAGAAGCCTTTCTAGAAACCATAAGAAATTATTATCGAAAGAAAATGATGTTCCACTTAATTTTAAAAAGTACATATATAATAAATAAATAATTATATAAGAAATGCTATTTTTTCTATTTTTAGAGTAAAATAACAGGGTATTTGTATGAACTATTTAAAATATAAAAGTAGTTTAATTAAATAATTATTTTATAATTAGTTTCTTAATTAATTATAGAGCAAGATCATATGAATCATCTTTTAATTCAGTAGATTTAATACGCTACTCTTATACCTGCATAAGGATCATTTTAGATCATTTTAATTTTAAAGTTCCAAATGCAATTTAACCTTTATTAATTTTTAAGTTTCCATTTAGTTTGAAGGACAAAAAATATATAAACATTTATAAAAAAATTATACAATAATTCTCCTTTTTATCTTGTCTAATGCTCAGATTAAGATTATCATCATAGCTATACAAATGGAAATCTAAGCCTAGAAAGAGCAAACAAATCAAGGAAAATAATTAAAAATAAAGAAAAAATGTTTCTGCTGTGGAAGCGTACGACATTTTTATCGGAAGTGTAGGAAATTCTAATAAAAATAAAGAAACTATTGGATAAAAGAACAACAAAAGAAGAAAGAAGAAGAAGTAAGGATGAAAAGAATGTATTGCAACCCGGATAGTTCAATATACAAGATTAAGATGGAATCAAAGCAAGTTAAAGGAGGGAAAACCTGGAAAAATCCGAGTTCCCAATCTCGCTAAAATTGGGCGACCCGAACTTTTATATTTAACAGCAGGGAGCATGAACTGCTGTATTCCTGACGGGGTTGGAAATCCCTAAAACGGAAAACTTAAAATTAATATTATTATTATTTAAGTTTATCATCTTTTATCAATCTAAACTTAGCTTATTTAAATACTTCTTTATCAACTTTTATCTTTTAGAATTATCCTTTAGTCCTTTATTAAGTTCCTTAAATTTTTTAAATTTATGATTTTAATCTTAATTTTTATGAGAGAAATGAATATAAGAAAATAATAAAGGCAATAAATTTTTCTTTTAGATTAAAAAAATTAGCAAATAAAACTTCCATAAATTATAACTGCTTGCTAAAAAGCTAAAGCAAACAAACTAGTCTTCATAAATAAGCACTTAATTTATTTAATTAACTATTAATATTAACTAAAGATTTAATATGAGCAGTGCCTAATCTTAAAGTTAAAGAAAGGAAAATAAGTTTGAAAAATGGTATAAATTAATATTTTTATTATATTTTTTAAAACCGCCATAGTTGTTCGAAGGTGAACAACAAGGTCATCTTCATCAGAGGTTGGGGAAGTTAAGTACCCATAATCGACTTTATGTCTTCCTCTGCTTTGGTTTGGTCTCGAGACATAAGATTCTTAGACCTTCGACACTGGCTTGGCTTCGTCTATTTTTAATTCTGGAACAAAAAAGAAATAATATTGCGAGCTTCATCAGAGGTGGGGAATTTAAGTACCCATAATTGACACATGTCGTCCTCTGCTTTGGTGATGCAATGAGACACAATTCTGCCATGTCCTTGGACCTCCAGTAAGTATTAAAGATTACGAGTATTCTAAAATTATATCAGTATTGAACATTTTTATCAGTACTGAATAATTATACCAGTATTGAACAAGGTTTACCAGTATCTGATAATTTTATCAGTAACAAACATTCTTGTCAGTATGAAACATTTTTTTTAAGAGCTGCGCACCAACGAGAGTGCTATGCGCTCTATAATCAAATTTATTTATTTATTAATTATGAAATGAGCAAGAAAGCATTTTTATATAAATTGTGTAAGCATTATTTTCAAATTTATAATTGAAAGTTGAGATATATAAGTAAAAAATATCTATTTTTTCCTAAAAAATTATTAATAATTAGCTTTTTCTAATTTATCAAATATAAGCAACATTAAAAAAATTACTTTTTAGTATCAATCTTACAAACAATAAAAAATAGTTTAATTGTGATTTAGAAAGCAATAAAATCTTATAGTTACACTATGAATATTTAATTAGAGGTATAATTTAAGTAAGCTAATAAATGATAATAGCATAATAAATAAATTTATTCTATTTAAGAATCAATATTTATAAAAATAACTTTAAGCATAATTATAGAAATTATTTAGTAATAATATAAGAAAATAAAACTTAACTAGATGTAAACTTTTTAGTTCATCAGCATGACTGTAAGTTAATAATAAAATCCTCTACTAGTTTCAAATTTATAAACTTAAAGCTTTATCTAATTACATTTTTCAATATAATTTTATTCAAAACTATTAAGAGTCAGAATATCTTATAATTAATCTAAAGAAAAATTACAAAATCGACAAAGAAAAGATAACTAAAGGCTTAAATATAAAAAGGTATAAGTGAATTGTTTACTCCCTAATTAAGTTTAAATTAAGAAGCCTAATTAATTATAAAATAATAATATAAAATCTTAATAATTGAAAATAGATATCTTTAACCATTTTCTATCTAACTTTAGTTTAAAACTTATTTAAAAAAGTTATGAATTTAACATAAGAATACTAAGAAAATAATAAGGAATTTTAAAAAATTGTCAAAATGTTAGTGCAAATAAAAGTTTAGTGAATACTGATGAAAATAATTATCGTATAATTATCGTATATTTATCGTGAGTTAAAAATAGTTAGTTAGATATTAAATTTATTTTAAATAGTAATAATTAATAATTTAGCATTTAAAGCCTTTCTTGTTAAAGCTAAGTCTATTATTACTTTAATAATTTTTAATCTTCTTTTGCTAAATGATAGAGTTGTTTAAATAATAGATTAAGACATGGTATTTTCTAAGTTAATCATATATTAAATAAGCATAGAAATTTTAACAATATAAAGCCAATAGAAAGTCTTATCTTAGCTTTTTACAGCAAGCAAAATTAATAGAAACAGAACTAACAGTCTTCATCTTACATTGGAATTCATTGCAGTCCATATATTTATATAGATAAAATCTAAAAAATACCTGGGGAAATTAAATTATATGAATTTTTTAATTAATTTTGTCTTAAATTTGGAAATACTATAAAATAAACAAATCAACTATATATGTTTCTAAAATAAAGAAAGGATATAATAAAGAGATTATCTTTTAAAATTTCTAAATTACGAAATTTTAATAAAGCTTTATCCTAAATAATAGGAGAGTTAGCATAACTATAAATTAACTTTTGGATTCAATCAAGTTTTCTCTATTTCAGTCATCCTAAAACACTAATTTTTATAATATATTTCAATTCACATCGATGAATTGTAATAAATAAGCTTTTTAAATTTTAAAATAGTCTTCAAATAAAAAGTAGGAGTAGAGTAATGAAAAAGTTATTAATAATTTAATTCCTCCTAAATAAAAAAATTAAAAAGAGAAGCTAAATAAAATTTATTCCAATGAAAGCTTTTAGTTTAATAAATTTTAAATTAATGTATATACGAAATGAAATAGTTTAGTAATATATTTTAGTTCCTAAGATTTATTTATGATAATTATAGCTATTTATTTTCTTTTTACATCATTATTGTATGAAAACTCTGAGTAAAGGTATTTATAATGCTTAAAATTAAAAAATTATAAAAATAAACTAGAATCAAAGATAAAACTCTTACTATTTATATAGCATCAAAATTAAAAAATTAACGAATAACTATTTTATTATTTAGCTAAGCATAAGTTTATATAAATAATCAGTTTACTATTTTGGGATATATCCTCTAAGAAATGAATTAGAGATATACATCTTTAAACAAAAATTATTTCAAAGTTTTTAAAAAGCTTATATAAATAGTTAATTCTCGATCACTTTTACCTTGATCTTTTATTTCAATTTATCTTAAATTTCTTTAAAAGTTCCACTAGAATTTATAATTACAATTGCGTTCATATTTTATTCATTCTTCATTATATTAAGACCAATAAAATGTAAACATCAAATTTTTATTATTTAATCCTAGATTTTACATTCTTTTAAATTTTTACTTAGATAAATTAATCAAGCAAATTTAAGAGAAATTACTAGTAAATTAATGAAATTGTACATATAAGGAAACTAAAATATTAAACCTTAAATTAATTATCCTTAGGAAAAAAGGCTCAGAATTTGAGCGATTTAAGATAATTTAAGTTCTTAAAGTATATCAAGATTGATAGAATCAGTTTTAATTATTTTTATGCTTCGAATAAATTATCACAAAAGCTTTTGCTTACAATTTTATTCTAATTATATTTTCTTTCAAACCACAATTTCAATACATAAATAAAAAGAGTGATTATTTAAGTTATAAACTTTAAGTATGTAGAAAAAATTAAAATGTCTATATTAATGAACTCTAAAGTTAGTTAGGCTTTAACTTTTGATAAAACTGAATAAAAAACTTGAATTATAAAATAAACTTTTTAATAGCCTTATTTCCTTTTATAAAATAATATCAGTATAACTTTTTAATTTGCTAGATTCTAAAATCCTTTTTAATTAATTAGGCTTGCTTATTTATTCGCAAATCATTTAAACTTAGTTGTATTAATTTATTTAATAACTACAATGATGTATTTACTTGAGCATTGGCTTTGCTAATCCTAAGATTATTATTCATTGCTTTTATAAACATTTTAAATAACTTTAAGAATCTAAGCACTATTTTATTTCTCTTTTCTAAATTTCTTTTTATTTGCCTTATTTAACAAAAATTTACGCAGATAAAAAGAAAAATCAGGTAAAATTTTAGTAAACTAGCTTAAGCAAGAAAGCTTCCGAAATAGAATAATTTTAGGTAGGATGATAGACAAACTGTATAGCTACTAAAAGTATAAATAAAGCTTAATATTAAATTAGGTTAGTCTAAAATATTATTTTAAAAGCTTATAATTTCAATCTATTTATTAAGAGATATAAAAGCTTAATTATATTTTCAGAAATGGAAGTTGAAACTTAAGTGTTGCGAAATTAATCTGTAGGAATTGTTGACTATAGCTTGATCTACAAACATATGCATGATAAAAATAGTGATAACGAAAAACTTCCAGTGTTTTTGGAGGAAATAAATAAGAAAGAAGAAGGAAATATTTATTTTGTCTTTAAAAGATAAAAAGCAATACCAATGACTGAGCTATAGGCTTTATTCCCAAATATATAAATCGACAAAATTAAAAATTCAGCAAGAATTTATAAAAGTGAAAATAACAAAATAATTGAATACGCCTGAAACATGAAAGAGGCTAGCAAATTTATCTAGAGTAGTTTTATAGAAAAGGATATTGACTAAACTAAGATAAAGTTTATCTTTGGAGTGGATATCTAAAGCGAAAACAAACTTGAGTAAGATATGAAAGAACTTGCGAAAATATTTGGAATAGAAATTATAAAAAGTACTTTATTTATAATTTTTAGTTTATAGATCTATGAAAGCAATATCCAACATTAGTTACAAGAATACTTATAAAATTTGGCTTAAAACTATTTCAAAGGCATTGCTCCTAATATAATTGAATTATAAAGCAAAAACAAAGAAATTAAAGAGGAATTAAGCTCATAAAAATAAATTTAAGACTTTAGTTTAATATTCGCAGTAAATAACTTAGAGTATTATAATATTAATTTTTTATAAGATAGAAAAAGATAATTTCATAAAATAATAGAGGAAAATATCAAAAATTTCTAAAAATGACTCTCAAAATATGAATAAATTAGAAAAAATCAAAAAATAGCTGAATTATAAAATATCTTTCATAATTAAAATTAAAAATGCTAATAAAAGATACCATTTAAAGATCTAGGATTTTGCAACTAAATTCTAATTCGTATTCATAAAGATGATTTACAAGCTACTAGTTTTTATTACTTCGCACAAAGAAAAATAAATAAATAATGAACTTTCCTAAAAGTTTTGCTCACTTCTAACTTAGATTACGTACCTGAGATTTAAAAAGAACATAAGAGAACATTAAGAAGTTTAGGAGATTCTCAATTATAACTAAAACTGCTCTGAATTTTATGTGAAGTACAAAATTTAACCCTTATTTATGAAATCCAATTTCCAGAAAACATTTAATAGTATAACTTTTTCCAAAAAATAATCAATAATAGATCAAAAAGTTAAGTATAGTTTACCTCATTAGAGATAGAAAATCTTATAAAAAATATTTTGGTAAACTAATTAGCGTTTTTAGCTAAAGGTATATTCCTAGATATTACAATAGAATCTATTTTAACTTGCGAAAATTTTTCAGAATTTAAGTTTATTCCTTAACTTTTTCGGATAAAAAAGTAGCAAATTAAGATGATAATTTTAGAGGGAGATTTCTAGTAATACTTAAATTACCCTTTAGACTTTATTAGAGATATGAATAATAAAACAGAAATTATCAACTGAGAGTGATTTCTTATCAAAAAGATATATCTACTTATTTACAAAATATTGGCTCCTCCAGAATAAGAGTAAGACTTTTTTACTCAGGAACAGTGATTTTAAAATTTTATTACAGTAAACGAAAACTCAAGCTTTTCTCATCTAATTTAAATGTTTAAGATCTTACAGGAAAAATAAAATTAAAAAGATTGTCTGGAAGAATTTATAAAAAGGATATTTTTGGACTAGTAAAGTACTGAGTAAGAATAGCTTAATTAGTTATTAAACGATTACTTGAAACAAAAAATAAATTGAGAAAATGAAAAAAGATAAGAAAAGAAGGGAAATAGAAAAGAAGTGACCATATTTCTTATAAATTAAAATTTTTCGATATCCTAAAGTTTTTCTTAAAATAATAGTTAAAGGTCAAGCTTGGAAAAATAAGAATACTTTTAGGATAAAAATAAAATAAATAATTCTATCTTAGAAAAAGAAAATATTTAATTGCACAATGAACATTTTGTTTAGGACTTTTGCATTCCAGTAGAGCCTGCAGATGAAAATTAATTAAATTAACCAAATAAAATTAGTGAAAAGCCTTAGTTTAAATACAAAAGATAGCTAAAATTATAAGAGTTAAATGAAACAAAACCTAAAAATAAGTATAAAAAGCTAATAAAAGGTTTAGTTATATAAATAACAATGGACTAAAAGTGAAGAGAACAAATAAATAAAGAATTTTTAGAAATAAACTAAAAAGAAAACTATAAAAGAACATGAGAGAAGATAGATAAATAATAATATCTAGAAAGCTAGCAAAACTAACTATACATATGAATAGAACATAAATTCAAATAGTTCTAACTAAATTCATTCTAAATAACAATGTTTGCTTTCTTCTTCTAAAAAGAAAGCCTTTTTTCTTAATACTTATAGCAAAACGTAATGAGTTTCGAGATGCTAACATATATAATTAAATAAGCAACCATTAAAAATACCCTGGAAATTTCTTAGATTTACTAAGATCCAACAATGAAAGATAGATTTACTTTCTTTTTTAATTAATAATTTGAACTCTTTATATAAAATCCTGAGATAGGATTTATCAAAAATAGTGATATTAATAAAAAATAATAATAACTAATTCAGCTTAGCAAGTAGTTTAATAAAATTAGTACAACTAAATAGAGAGAAACATACCTAAGCTTATCAAATAGTAAAAGTGAAATTTTAAAGAGTCAACAAAGGTAAAATGGTTTCATAGTAGAATTTAATTTGAGCCAAGAAAAAGAAAAATTAGTTTCTTAATATTTTAATCTTAGTTAAATTTAGAAAATACTATAGGCTATTAATAGATAAGATTGAATAACTTTAGATGATAGTTAGACGGAATAGGACGCAGTACATTGAATCAGCTTAGAAAAATATTCTAAAATTTCCAATAATGAAGAATAGATAACTTAATTAAATTAAGTGCTATAGAGATTAATGATAATAATCTAAGGAGGCTTAATTCCTTTAAAAATTTTAAAGGAATACCAAATTTTAAATGAGGGAAATAACCAAGAACTTAAAGATAATAGTATCAAATTAGATTCTAAAATTAATCCATCATAATCTATAAATAATAACCAAAATAGAGTTCTAGTAATTGAGTGGAAATTCGTTTAAGATTTAGAAATAAAAATAAAGTCTTTGCTATAAAGTTACTAGATAGAAGATTTTAACTTATAAGCATTTTATTGATGCTACATTAAAATACCTAAAAGACTAAAAATATTAAGCAAAGCTAAATTTGTAAGTTTTTTAACTCAGTAAAAAATTAAATCAAACTAATAAAAATCTTAGTTGTAAAGCTAGGAAAGACATAAGGAAGAAAATTTAAAATTAATAAATAAATAAATAATTTGATTCTTAAGTATAGAAATTAGAAGAAACAATAAATAAGTAAGTTTTATAGCAGAATTAAGTTAAATCTAATACTTATAATTTAGCAAAAGAAAGAGTAGAAAAGTCAAAAACTAAAGATAGGGAAATTACATCTAACCAAAAATTAAACAGGTATAGAAGAGTGCTTGTAGAAAAAAAAATGTTAACAACATTCTTAAAATCAGGAGATATAGTAGCAAAATATAATTAAAATTCAGGAATCTAAAGATAGAAAATCGATTTAGTAAACTTTTCCTTTTATTTAATTTTATAATAAATAAGCAAATTAATAATAAAATTGTAATAAATTATAATTATTAATTTATCTATTATTTATAAAAATTACAACTAAGAAATCATAAGAGTCTATATTTAAGTTTTATCTATAAAAACAAAGTTAAAAATAGAAAAAGCATTTGATTTATTTATTAGATTCAAAGAAAATGATGAAATAAAATGTACTAAAAATGGTTATTTATTTAAACTAAGAATTAGTGAAAGAGTATAAATACAATTATTATATTTAGATGTTTTAAATCCTATCTAAAAATAAGAGTTATAAGCTAAATATAAAACTCTTTGCTCATTAATTATTTATCTTAAATCTAATAAACCCTTCTTTGTTAATTATTTAAAAAAGTTAAAATTGAAAGCAACTTAATTTGAGATAATTAACTCAATTTTCTTATCATTTTCTTGGATTTAGAATTTAAAATGTGATTAAAAAATTGTTAATAAGAGGTGATTCTCACAGAAGATACGAATACTAAAAAGGTATTTTTATTGATAAGATGAATAAACATTTAAGTAATTCCTAAATTGTAAAAATAAATTTTAGCTTAAATAATTAAAATTAAGAGATGAATATTCCTTTAATTTTAAATATAATTAAAAAATTACCTTTGATTATTATTTTTTGTTCCTAAGCCATAATTAAAGTTCTATTAGATGCTTTCTAAAAGTACCTTGTTATTAAACTTTATTAAGATTTGTTTATTTATTTTAAAAAAGCTTTATAATTATTTCTAAGCCAATTTTTTAAGAATTTTATATAGGCATAAAATTATAGAAATAGAATAATGTAGTTATAACTCTTATTATATAGCATTTCTTTCTTTTATTTAATTAAATTCTACTTTGCGGATATCAAAAGAAAAGTGAATAATTTAGAATTTAGATCCTTCGAACTACAAACCAAGAACTCAGTTTTTGATTATTTAATTAAACTATTAAATATTTTCTTATATTTCTCTTAAATATCTCTAAGGTATTTTATAATTAATAATTAAGAAGGTTTAAAATTAAGTTTAAATCAAAATGTTTAAATGTTCTTTACATCTGTAGTAATTTAATTTTTTTTTCCTTAAGTTAAATTAAGTAAACCATCTATTGGCTTATCTATTCAATTTAATCTGATAACTTATTGCTGTATACAAATCTTTTATCTAGGGATTTATAAGCATTTTAAGTTCCGATTATTCTTTTTTTATTATCTAATTTTGAATAAATTTAATTTAATTTAAATATAAATTCACTAGATTTTACCTAAAGCATATTATATAAAAGGTAAAGCAAAATAGAAAAGTTAAAAATAAAACTAATAATTTTAAAGAAAAGGTGAAGTTTTATTTATTTTGCTTAGGTTTCTATATACTGCTAAAATGTTTGCTTTAGTAACTTGTTAATTTTATTAGTTATATACAAAGTTATATCATCTAATTTATTATGAAATTCTCGTTTTTTGTTTATAATAAATGTTTTTATTTTTAGTTTCTCAAATGATATTTATTAGCTTAAGTGAAAATTAAAAGCTCATAAGATCATAGCATGATTATAGTATTAAGAAGAGTTATTAATGATTTATTTATTTTTTAAATGATCTAAAGTTAATTTAATTAATGTCCATTATTTTCTTAATTTTTATACTTTTAGTTATGTTTTTAACATACATATAGATACTCTATCTTAAGGAATAGCTTTATCATTTTAAATTGCTATCTATTTAATTGATATTCTCTCAACAATTATCTAAATGTAGAATTATTTAAACTAAAATATTTTAAATAGATATAACCTTTGATATCACAATTATTATATTATATTAAATCTTCAAATTATATTGGAAACTTTAAAATCTAGTTTGATCAATTCTGCAAAAACTTATTAGAATTGAGCTTAGTCTCTTCTTTCATAAAAGAATCCTCAATTTGACTATTTTATTACTAATCATCATATGTACTATTGCTTTCATATTTAAAATCTTCTGCATTATTTTTCTCTTCATAAGATTCATTTTGATTATTTTATGCTTATTCATCCCTTATACTATCTCTAAAATCATAAACTTCATTACCTTTTTGATCCACTTACTATTTATCATTCGAGAAAATTTTTTCTTGCTTAGTATTGTCCATGTATTGTTTTTAAATTAATTCGTTTTGAGCAAGTCCCTCTTCTTAAGAACTGTTGATGTTTATTTAAATTTATTGAATATCTTCTGAGCTATTAACCTCTTCCTATATTTCGTTGAAACTATTTTTCTCTTATTAAGCTTCATTTATATCATTACTATATTATTAAATATCCTATTTTTAATTATTTTCCTAAGATTCTTCTTAATAATAATAATAATATACTAAATTAAAGTTTTCGTATCTCCGGGGATTTTAAACCCCTTCAATATATTCCTCCAGAATTCGTTCCTTGAGATTTAAAATAAAAGTTCGGGACTCACTTGTAAATCCTCCTTCTAAATATTCTTCCATCCTTGTCTACATAAATTCTTGAAAGTTCTCTCTAAATCTCTTCACTGTTTCTTCTCTGTTTATCCAAATATATCTTGCATCTCTTGTATGTGGGGAATCTTGATTTGCACAGGTAGCACAGCTTGACGATCCTTCTGGGAGGAGTTATCTCTAAGGGTTTTGTATATTCTAGTTCCATTTTATTTTCAGCTAAAGTTTAAAGTTAAATTCTTTTTTCTCCCAAAGGTTTCACTTCGATTTCCTGTTTCATTAATCTTTCTTCATTGTTTTAACTTTTCTATAGTAATTTTTGGTTTTCTTTCTTTAATATTTAAACTTCTTCTTATAGGTTACGGATAGATTTCATAAGTTATTCTATTATTAGCTATTCATCATTTTTCTATTTCTATATTATTTTTTAATTACCACTTTTCATGTAGTTGCTTGATCATGGCTATAGGAGTAAAAAGTCTCGCTTGCTTTAGTCAGTTTCTGTTGATTTAATTTCTTATTCAATTTAAGATTATCTTTATTTTTCTAAATTTGGGGGTTAGAGAGCCTAAGAAAATTATTATGTTATTAAAGAAGACGTGGTAGGAGAAGAATTAGAAGTCTCTGGTTATTTTTCCTTTTTCTATGGAGCTGGAAAAAAACCCTTCTTGAGACTCTCTGCCATTTTTTTTAAAAATTCTTCTTAAACAACTACATTTTCTTCCTTTATTTCTTACTTATTAGTTGCATTATGATTTACATTTACTTCGCTTTAAACATCAAATAGCTTTGGAGCTTGATTACAGCCTTAGAATTAACATTCCATTGCTTGTAAATTTTAATATTCTATATTTACGCTATTTATACCTTGGCATTCAAAACTAGAACCTAAAGCATATTAATTATTTTATAAATTGCTATTAACCCTAATTTGCTTTTATCTATCTTAAACTATATTCTAAGTACAATCTTTCAATGCTCTTTGAATTTATATTGGCTTAGAATTTAATCCATTTTAATTTTAAGGAGTATTTGGGTCTTTCTACTTTGACTATTCAAATCTGATCTATCTCTCTTTATTTATTTTATCAATATTTTAGTTCTGTTATTCTTTAATTTACTAGATTTGCTAATCTCTTAGCTAAATTATTTATTATCAATCCCTTTTCTCCTAAATCATTCTTTATTCATGTTCTATTTTTCTTTCTACTTCTTTAATTAAATTACCTTGGCCTATTTGACTAAGACTAAGAATAGCAGTATTAATAAATAGCACTTCATTTATTATTACCATAAACCTGTTAGATTACAAACCTTTATTTTATAATTATTTAATATTTTCATTTATGGTATACTTCATTAAATAATCTAATAAAGGATTATCAATTTTCAGCAGCAGGAAAATAAATCTATAATCTATTAAAAATAAAGCAGGCTTATTTAACTAGAAGTGATTTAAAAGGAATAAGAACTATAAATTTCAATTTTTTTGTTGAAACCAAACTAAATATATAAATAAAGCAAAAGTGCTAGCTTAATTATAAGATATGCTCTTGCTAATTAATCATCAAGTTTGAGTATTCAGACTCCATTTAAAAATAAGCTTAGTATTATAATTTTTATTATATTAATAACTTGGACTAAATAAAGGAACATAACTGGATAATTTAGATAAGCTTTGGTGTTTGATAATAATATAGTTAAAAACTTTATACTGCTAATGAGAAATTTCATACTCTTAAGCATTTAAGTATTTATACTAAGTTAATAATGACTCTAAGGAGCAAAATCCTATAATTTTTGGTATCTAAACTCATTATTTACATTTTATAAAACTTATACTAGTTGGAATGTCAGAAAAAGAATGGCTAACTTAAATTGGCTTATTAATTAAAAAAACTTTTTAATAAATAAGAAATAAGAGAAGGATAAACTGTATAAGACAAGTATAATTAAAGATTATAACACATAAGAAAAGGAATGGTTTTCATAAACATTTCTCTTTTGTACTCTAAAAAGGAAAAAATCTTATATTTAATTATTTGTTATGCTAATATATAAAGGGACAAGTAGCTCAGTAGTAGAGCATTGGACTGCAGATCCAGAGGTCGAGGGTTCGACTCCCTCCTTGTCCTTTTTAATAAATAAGTAATAAAATTAAATTCCAGACGTGCATTTTATATCTAGTAGTAAAAAGATAAGAATAGATTAAGATTTTAACTTTAGTATAATTAAACCTATGAGTATAATATAAAGCTTTTTTAAAAAATTATTCTAAAATAATTAAAGGATAAAATATATAAATAAGTATACTAATATTCTTATACTCGTTATTAAAAAGATAATAGCAAGCTTAAAATCATAGATAAGCTTATTTTTATTATTTTTATTTAATGCATGAAAATATGATATTATGCTTTTGCTTAAGATAAATGTATAAAAAAATTTAATATATTTCTTTCGAAACTTTTAGATTATAAAAAATATTAAAACTTATATTCAAAAAAAGTAGAATGAAGATAATTCTAAAAGCTATAATTTAATTATAATTTCTAGTTTAAAAGAGTAAAAATACCAGGATAGATAAATTAAGCAAAACTACATTTATATAAAATAATAAAAAAGAGAAACACAAATTCAGCTTTAATAATTCTTATGATTATTTTTAGATAGTTTTAATTAATACAAACTTAATTAAGAGATTTGAATCACATAAGTTCTTGAACATAACTTTTTGAAATATTATAAATAAGTTTACAAAAGAATAAAAAATAGATTATTTAAATAAAGGAACGATTTATGTTTGAAAGGCTTTTTGTTTTAAAATTTAATTAAAAAAATATTTGAAAGATAAAATAGATTTTTGATTCAATTGCATATGAAATAAGATCAGCCATAAAAATAAAAAAATGTTTCATAGTTAAATTCAAGATAAGAATATACAAAGTAATTTTATATAATTTCATTAGATAAGAGAAAAGCAGAAATAATTTTTAATATCCCAAAAAATATTTTAGTATTAAGATCATTTGTAAATTTTAAATCTCAGTAAGTAGACAAATTATCTAAGGAAATTTAAAATTTCTTATTTTTTCAGGAAAATTTATTATTTTAGTTAATTTCAATTTTCATTTTTCTGCTTAAATTGAAATATTTATTTCATGGAAAACAATTTTCTTTTTTAAATATTCTAATTTTGTTAATAAAGCTATCAACTTATTTGAAAGTAAGTAAAGCATTTCGCATATTTTTTTAATTTTGCTATCTTAAACTAAATAGAAGAATCGATATCATCTTAGCAGGTAAAATTTACTATAATTTATTAAGGTTTCATATTAATTATAATATATATCTCTTTAAAAATGTATCGAAGGATAAATAAGCATAATTTACTTAAAAGCTATTAAATTTTAGCAAAGCATTTATTTTATAATAAACTATTTCTTATAAGCTTATACCACAATTAAAATAAATTATATCTCATATATTTTAAAGATACTTAGGCTTTTATTAAATTGTACAAAATTGAAAAATATAACTATAATATCTTAAACTAAGGTTTAATTTTAAGAAAGTTATTATAATATAGTTTATTAAAAAATGCTTAAATTAATTAATAATCACTTTGTTAAAATTTATCTTTCAAAAACTTATTATCTACAGAATTTAAAGGAACTGGTTAGATAGAGTTTGTGATTGGATAAAATTTTAGCTTTAAGGTTCAGAAAATAGAATGAATAAAACAAATTTAATTATTTAATCATTTTTTTAATGAAAATTTTGTAATAAGTAAACAATAAACCTAAGATTAATATGAAAATGTTTTTTGTGTTTGAATATGTCTATACATGATAGAAGATATAGTCTGCTATTTTTAAATTTTTTTATTGAGAGAATGTAAAAGTTAATAAATATTAAAATATAAAGAAGGTCTTACGATGCAACGGTTAGTTTATCAATCTTCTAATCCGAGGTTTGTGGGAACGAATTCCATCAAGGCTATTACCTATGTTTTCTTAAGACTTAGTTTAAAAGCTTTTGTTTTTTATTGTTTGATTTTATGAAATAATATATAAAATAATATTTTTATTCTTTTAAAATTTTTAATTTAATTTAATTTAATTTAATCTAAGAGAACCTAAATGATATTTTTCTTACAGAGTTTATTTTTTATTCTAAATTTCTATATAAAATCATTAGTTTTTTAATTTAAATTATTTATATATTTTACAGTTATATTTAAAGAATTAATTAGATTTTAGATAATATAAATTTGCTATTTAAGATTTACTTTACTGTAGTTAATATTTTAAATAACTTGCAAATAGTAGAATTTGTATATAAATTATTTTTTTTATGAAAGAAGATGCTTATTAAAAAGTATATAAAAGTTCTATGTTTAACTATAATAAAGAGACTTGATATGAATTAAAAGTTCTATTTGTTTAAGAAATAGTTTATAATATTTTTAGAATTTCTTGTTACTAAGATATTTTCTAAATTTATTTATGATGCTATATTTTTAATGCAATTTTTATGCAGCTCTTTGTAATAATTTTAATTTATGAATGATTTAAAATATTTTATTACTTCATTAATTTAAATTTCTTAGATTTTTATACTTTTTTCCCCTTGAAGTATAGCTTCTCTTTTACTTTTCCTTTTTTATCTGTTATCTTAAGATTTCCTTATTCTTTGTCTTCATCTCAGAATTCTTCATATTTTTTCCTTTTTTCCAAAACACTTAGCCCATGTTTTTTATTGTTAAATACTTCTCCTTTGCATATTTAACCATTATCATACTGTATAAATCCTTTTCCTTACATTTTCCCTTCGAACATTTCCCAATATAAATTAATTTTTGCTATTTATATCTTCATTCTCCATTTCCATACATTAATCTTTTTTACCATTCTTCATAACTATGTCCTTTTATGTATTAAAATACTCATTTTCCTTCTTTCAAGCCGTTTTAAAATGTTCCTTCATAATTAACTCCATTTATATATTATAATTTACCTTATCCATGATATATCTTCAGACTCCTTTTCTTACTTTTCTTCTTCACTTTTCATATAAATCTTATCATTCTTTTAAACTTCTATTTTTCTATCTGTTTCTGAAGCTAATAAATATTAAATTTAAAGTACTTGCTTTATTAATATAGATAGAGTTAGTTATTTAGACATTAGTTTCTATTATTTCATTTTTTATTATTTAAATATAAAAATCCGGCAACTCGGGATTGAACCGAGGACCCTGAGATTTCCACTAATTCTACAGTCTCATGCTCTTCCAGCTGAGTTATTTCCGGTTTATTATTTATCTAAGGTACTTATTAAAAAAGTAAGTAGTAAATAAACTAAAATGGAATAAAAATAATAGCAAGCTAACATTAAATAATAAAGTATATAATAATAAAAAGTTGCTTTGTATAGCTAACTATTGTAATAAGCATCTTATTTACTTCCAATTATTACATCTAATAACATTCAAATTCTTATCATTCATCAACCAGAAAAATACCAAAGCTCAAGTTTTTTAACAAAAACAGTTATTTCCAGGTAGTAATACATCATTTTTTAAAGAATAAGACTAATATTGGGAATTTAAAACACTGTTCTATATTTTATTCTAAAGTGGATTCTTTTCCTTTTAGAATTAATTAAGTCATACAATTCTATATGATGTTGCTCATAACTCTTATTTAAATAACTAATATGATAGAAGAAAAAGTAAGATATATTCAAAAGTAGCTAGATAGTTAAAATTTAATTTAGTCAAATATAAAATTTCAGTAGATAAAAAACTAAATAAGTGCTATTATATAACTAGGCTTAGTTCTAGAAGTTGAAAAGTACAATATCGATTTCGAATATCTTAATTTAGCCTTTATACAAAATAATTCCACTACATTTTTTTAGCAAATTTAATTAAAATTATTGCACTAACTTTATAAGCAAAACTAAATAGATTAGTAAATATATTAAACTATTAACTTAATCCAGAAAGGGATCTAATGTTAAAGATAAAAAATAAAAGGAGCTAGAAAAAATTAAAAACTAACTGTTTATAGCAATAGTAAGAGATTAAATCATATGCTATTTGTAAAAATATTTGGAGGTTAAAAAATGCTTAACCTTTTTATTAAAATTAAATACAAAAATTTAAAATAAAAGAAAGCACTTTAAAATAAAATAAAATAACTTAATTTATGCTTAAAGGGGCATAAATTAGAACATTAAACCAAGAGAAATTCAAAAAGCTTTAATTTAAGACTTGAACATCCTATTTCATTTTACAGGAATTTGATCATCAAATTATATAACAATAATTTTATACAATTTAAGATTTATTAAAATAATAGGGATAACTTTCTTTTTAAATTTGTAATTTAGAAGTTAAATAATTATATAGATGTAAAGAATGTAGATTAAGTATGTATTTGAAATTTTTTAGATATAAAATTAAAATTAGATTTTTAAGTTTTCTTAATTTAAGAGCTTTATTATGTTTCTAAAGTCAATAATTAAAAAAGATAAACATTTATTCTACCTAAATTATAAAAGAGAAAAAATATTAAATGCTCTTTCGATAAAAGATGAAATTTATATTTTTTTACCAAAATAATATAAAATAGAAAAATGAAATATTTATAGCAAGTTATCTTTATAACTAAACAAATATTAAATTTTCTTAAATGATTAAAGATAAAAATTATTAAAAATAATAGATAAAATAAAATATTTTAAAGTCATAAGTTTATGAATTTATTTTATGAGACTTAGAATTACTGAATAATCTAAGAATTTATCTTAGATAAGAAACATAAAGTTGTCTATATGATAAAGAAAAAATTAAATAAATATTTTTAAAAATTATAAGAAAAAGCTTAGATCTAAGTAACTAAACTTTCTAGTTAAAATTCTATATAAATGTATATTGTTATAAAACTTATAAAGGATCCTTGTGATTATCTAATTAGTTTAATTTATAATAATTTAATTTAGATTTATATAAGAGATATACATCATTTAGATAAATGCATTTATTTTTCTTTATTTCTAAGTAATTGTTGTAAGTTTATCTTATCTGATTTATTTAAATAAAGCTAATGATAAGTTTAATAGTCTAATTATAAATTTATACTTTTAATACTTTAAAATTAAAATTATTAAAATGCCGAAACCCGGGGACCTTTAGATCTTCAGTCTAACGCTCTCCCAACTGAGCTATTTCGGCCATACTTAAATAGTCATACAAACTATTAAAAGCATAATTATCATTAATGCTAATAATTTTCTTTTATTAAGCAATCAATTTAAAATCCAGTTATAAAAGCGTAAAATAACTTAAAGATATAATTAGGTTAAAATCCATCTACTACTAGCAAAGATAATTAACTATTACTATAAAGTAACTTTGTATATATAAAGATCTTAATATACTTAATATTAAAAGCATATATATTAAAATAGCTATTCTCTATAAGCTTAATAGCATATATGAAGAAATAATAAAACTAATTACTTTTTATTAAACTAAAAGTTTGAGAAATATATAAAGGAAATCTTTCTATTTTATAGAATTTATTAAATGGAATCTCAAAACGAAAACAGTATAATTAGGATTATATTCTTAAGAAAGATGTTAAGAAGCAAAAATTAGCTACGAAGAGAATAAATTTTGGCATAATTCGAAATAGATGTCACCAAATATGAAATAATTCCTAACTTAATCCCATTGAGATAATTCAAATAAATAGAAACTATTTTATGATCTTCAAATCTTAAGAAGACTTATTCTCTATAGAATAAATAAGTTTATTAACAAGAAATTATCATTGAAAAAACTTATAAAAGCAATACTTTCATAGAATAAGTAAAAAATGAGATACTGTTTATATCTGGAGGAATTTAGAGCTGTAGATTTACTATATATTCACCAAATAAAACTGAAAATTATTAAATGTAATTTGAAAGAAGTACTCATAAAACCAATTTTAATAAAAGGAATCTAATTTATATCCTTTCAGGGTCTAATTTATTTGATAACGATTAATGATTTAATGTGGCAGAATGTGAAGTATTCAATATAAGCAAAAATAATTTTAGCAGTATTTAAGCTATCTAAATTCCAGTTAATTTTTTGGATGTGACTAAAATAATAAATAGATATATGTATTTGGTGGATTTAATTAGTAATAAAATTATTGTAAGTATTTTAATATTCTTAAACATATAGTTTGTAAGTATTTTAATATTCTTTAAACATATAGCAAGTAAGTATTTTAATATTCTTAATTATATAGTTGGTAATTATTTTAAGTTTCCAATTTAGAGAGTATTTATTAATATTGATAGTATGTAAGGGGTATTTATAGTTTTTTCTATTTGTTAGATCGTAGGGTTATTTTTAGAATAATCTTTAAAATAGAAGGTGAGTTATTATTAATTATTTTATAGAATGTATGCTTCATGTTTAAGATTATTATCAAGGGGGTGAGTTTGTGTTTTTATGAGTTTAAAATAGGACGTGAGTATCAATATTACATAGTTATCTGAGAGTGAGTGAATGACTTTAAATACTTAATTTAAACTCTACTTATTTATAATATATGTTTATTAATTTAGTATGTATATAAAGGGTATTAAAGTTATTAATGATTAATAATAGCTTTAAGTGAAGTATATCTTAGTATATCTAATATGTTTTAATATATTTTAATATATCTTAATTTATCATTTGAATATATTATATTATTTTTTTATTATTATGAAGTTATATTATTATTTTTAATATATTTTAGTATTTAATTTAAATTTATTTTGGTATTTAATTTTTATATTCTTTTTTTTTAATTGGATGAGTGTGTAGATATGAATTTTAAAATTATAAGTTATTTTTATAATGTTTTAAATATTGGAGTAAGGATATTTTGTATTTTCACTGTTTAATAATTATATAAAAGTGTTAAAGTTTGGAAGTTTGAAAAGTTGTAAAAGAGTAAAAATAATTTTTAAAGATCAATTAGAGAGTGGAAGGGTATAAAAATATATATATATATTTTTAAGTTATAAAAGTTTAAAAAGGCAAAAAAAGTTAAAGAGTAAAAAATTTTGCTAATTAAGACTGAAAGGTTATAAAATTTATTTTTTTAGTAAAAGGATAGTAAAGAATGTTGATGTTAAGAAATACAATTTTTTTTTAATTTGTTAAGATTTTCTAGATATTTAAATAATATTTGTTTAATTTTTATTAAATAATTTATAAATAATTTAAAAAATCCTAATTTTTTTTAAATTATATAAAAACTATATAATTTTTTATAATTACAAATTTTTTTTTGTTTGAAATTTCGTAAAAATTTTTTTTAATTTAATAATTTTTTTTTAATTTATTTAAATAAAATAAATTTTTATAATTTGAGTGGAGGTGAGAATAAGAAAGTTTTAATCTATATCAGTTAATTTTTGTTTAACTGATAAAATCGATTTAAGATGTAAAAATTTAATTTTTGTTTTTCGCTCTGAATTTTATACTATAAAAGATTTTTCGGACGAATCAAATATTTTAGAAATTTTGAATCAAGTTTTTAAGTCTAAAGTTATTCTTATTAAAGTAAACCATTTAGAATTCTTTTAGATAATGCATAATATAAAGATTAGGAATATTAAAAAATATTTTTATAATTAAATTTTAGTTTTTTATTGTAGATTTACTACAGGAACTTTTAAAGATAGACTAATATTTTAATAATTAAAAAATATAATATAATTTAATTTTTTCACTCTAAGTTTTTAATAAAAATATTTGTTTATTAGACTGATGCTATAAAGAGATTTTTTTAATAATAATCCATTAATTTAGTTTTTTACTATTTAATATAGATAAGGATGATAAATATCTCAATAAGAAATATTAAAAAAAATAAATATTTTAATGTTCATTTAAGAATTCAAAATTGCTAAAAAACAGCGATATTTATTTTCTTCAAAAAATAATTTAATTGTAAATATTATAATCAAATGAGAAAAAAATTTAATAGCAAAAAAATTAAAATTTTTTAGACTATATCATATGAATCTTTATTCATACACCAATAAAAACTTAAAAATTTTAAATTTTTTATAATGAAAGAAAACATTTTTTTTAGCAGAAGATATGAAAAATTTTAATAAATATATTTGTTTATTCTAGAAAAAAACAAAATATATTAAGCTAAAATTTATTATTAGTAATGCATTGCTTTCACAACAATTATTTTTAAATCAAAGTTTAGTGTTTAATAATATTAACTGTAAAATTTAAATTTAAATTATAGTTAACTTAAATATTTTTATTTTCAAACCAAACAATTTTAGAAGTTAATTCTAAATAATTAAATATTAACTAATACAAAAAAAGATGTTAAGCAAGCAGTAGAAAATAGAAGCAAAGAAAACCAGAAAGCTTGCACAAAAGCAAATATAACATCAAATAAAAGAACTTACCGACCCTGTCTACATCCTTTAAATCTAGGTAGACTACACTGCTCCCTGTTAGCATTGTTGTGTTTGGATATGTATGCTATATCTCTCCTCTTGATTTTCCATATTATCTTATTATTTCCATTACTTCCTTCATATTTGAGTATTCGTTGATTGTGAAGTAAATTGGGTAGTTATGAATGTCAAAATATTCCAATTAGTTTCTAGCTTAGATAGGAATTCTAACTCCTTTGAACGTTCATTCCCTGAATTAAGTGAAATGTTAGTATCTTTCTTCATTGTTAAATACCACGTATACAATTCCGTTTTATTTCACTATGAACTTCGCCACTGCTTGTCCGTAATCCTTCCATATTTGATTTCTAAACACTTGTATAACTTCTTAGTCTTTGGCCTTTTTCTCTACTAAATCAGTGTTTTCCAAGTAATGGTTAAAGTAAATTGCGGCCACAATTTCTGATAAATCATCATAGGCATTTTAGTAGACCCTTTACATTTGTTCTTCAGGGACGTTGGCTGAAATGAGTTGTTCATTATTTTGTTAAATTATTACTTAGGTTGTTTTCTTTTTTGCCACATTCCTTTCTTCTTTTGTGCTCCTCCTTTTAGTACAGTTCGACCAATCATGGGTATATTGCTATTTTTTTTCTATTATTCGTTCTATTATTTCGTGTTTGTTCGGTCAGTTAGTTTGGTCCTGCGTAGTCTGAGGTCTTGCATTATTAGTCTGGTTTCCATGCATAATAAAGAAGGTTGGAATAATTAAAGCAAAGACGTGGTAAAAGAAAGTGCTTCAGGTTTTCTCTCCTACTCTGAGGAGGTGGTATAAAAACCCTTCTTGAAGCTAACCATTTTTTAATATATCTAATAATAATTAATAATAATTAATAATAATTAGAAATAATTAGAAATAATTAGAAATAATTAGAAATAATTAGAAATAATTAATAATAAATAATAAAAAAACAAAATTTAATTTAAAATAAATAAACACTTAATTAAATTTTTTAATAATAATCAAGATTATAAACTAACTTTGCATGTACAAATAATATTTTAACTACTCCACAAAAAAAATGAAAATTTATACTTAACTTGTAATTTTTACAAAATCTAAAAATAAAATCTATAAAATTTTATAGAATAAAATTAAACTTAAATTTATTATACGTCTTCATTTAACAAAATTATATTTTTAATATTTTTAAACATTACCACTTTTTATCACTTACCTCACTAATTTCAATAACCTATATTACTCAACCTTTTTTTAAACCAAGAATATTTAAGAATATACAACCTTTTAATAAGTAAATAAAGCAAACACTTCATAAAATAACGAACATTATTACCATTCAACATTCATTTAAATGCATTACCAATATCTTATATCTTTAATCTTAAAATTTAATTAAGTCAAATTATAAGTTATTCAACTCGAAACTCTCCACTTTCTTATCGTCTTGTCATCATCTCCCGATACCAACCATCTATTATCAACACTCAATGCTATAGAATATATTCATCCTGTATGCCCTTACAAAGTTTATATACACTCACCCTTATCAAAGTTCCAGATCTTGATTGTTTTATCGTAAGATCCAGAAAATATAGCACTTGAATCAACACTTAACTGAATACTACGTACAGCACCTGTATGACCTTAAAGAGTACGAATACACTAACCAGAAGAGAAGTCCCATATCTTAATAGTCCTGTCCCGAGAATCTGATATGATATACCTATTATCCTTAGACACTATCACCGATAAAACTGAATCTGAATGCCCAGTAAGAGTTCGCACAGGCTGACCAGTCTAGAAATCCCAGATCATTATATTTGTATCAGAAGATCCCGATATAATATATCTAGAGTCATAGGAGATTACTACCGATAAAACATCAGAAGTATGTCCCGTTAAATTTCTTATGAGAACACCAGTCTATAAGTTTCAGATCTTTATAGTATTGTCACCAGATGCTTATACAATGTAGTTAGAGTCTGGGGAGATTACTACCGATAAAACATCAGAAGTATGTCCCGTTAAATTTCTTATGAGAACACCAGTCTATAAGTTTCAGATCTTTATAGTATTGTCACCAGATGCTTATACAATATAGTTAGAGTCTGGGGAGATTACTAACGAGTAAATTGAGTTAGTATGCCCTGTTATAGTTCTTTGAAGAGTACCTGTCTGGAAATTCCAGATCTTTATCGAATATTCAGGATATTCTGAACCTGATACAATTCAATTAAGGTCACTTGATATGGCTACCGAGTAAATAGGTGATGTGTGACCAGTAAGGATTTAGTCTAAAAAATATTAAAGAAATACCTTTACTTTGGTCATAACTGATCTTATTTATTAACTTTTAGTAGCATAAGTTAGGCAGAATTTCATACTTAAAATGAAGTAGAGATATTTTCCCTAAAATGTGGTTTCTCGCTCTTAAGAGTTTTCTTAAAAAAATACTTTTAGTAAATTGCTTTTCTTTTTACTCCATTTTAATTTTTATAAATTACTTCAATAGCTATTTAATTAAAATAACTAAATAAATTTTACTGACTAATTTCATTACAATTAAACAATTAAATTATTTATTTATTAAACATACTTATAAATATATTATTTCTTAAACATTGATTTTTCTATTTTTGTCTTAAAGCAAAACGAGATATTAAACTAATAGTGTACAAACTTTTACAATTTTAATTATTTTATTTCTTTTTACTTTTAAATAAAAGGATAAATTATTATTTCAAAAGTTTATAACGAAGAATTATATCCTTATTATAATAACTTTAATATACATCAATTACAACTTATTTGAACTTTAAATCAAAGACTCTTAATAAGAAAACCTTATTTTGATGTAGATCCTTTTAAATGATAAATAAAATATTACAATTTTTTAAATCTTCTGTTATTAATTATTGCTTTTCACTTACATTTAATCAAAAAAATTATTTCTTTAAGCTTTTTACTAATTAAAAAAATGAAATAAAATAAGTTTCTTATTAATTAGATTGAATAAATATTAAAAAACATCAAATTATTTAAAACAAAGCATTTTTAGAATCTATAAGATAAACTCTTTTATTTGTCCACTTTCTTACTATTATTTCATTGAAATTTTTTATTTATAAAGGTCTCTCTTAAAATAATAAACTAGAACCATTTATTACTTATAATGTTGATTCTAAGCAAAATAGGTTATATAAATGTAATTAATATATTTAGATAACTTTCTTTTTATAGCAAACTAATATTATATTTATTATTTATGTTATTTTTGGAATTATCATTTCAAATTAATAATACCTAAATTATTCTAGATTACTTAAAGATAAAAACTTAATTCTATTATTTTATACTTATCCAAAAAACATAGTTATCACTATTAATACTCTCTTTATTAAAATAAGTTGTTTGCTATTAAGAAAATTATAAGCTTTTAAGAAAGCATATTTTTAATATTTTCTATTACTATTTTCTGAATTAATAGTAAACTTAACATAATATGTTTCTTTGTAGTATGAGATAATATAAGTATTATATTAGCTAATATAAGCTATTTAAAACTAATCTAATAGATTATTATTTACTCTAAACAAATTTAATTAGTCTACTATTATTCTATATCTTATTTTTCCTAATCAGCAATACTTCATGTTTTGCTTTATAGCACATCATAATTTGCAAATTCTGCAATACTGGAGTATAAGACGAAACTCCCATCATAAGTACATGCGAATAATATATGGAAGAAAGAGAAAGATGTAAATCTTAATTGTACAACATTTACCTCAATAACAGGTTAGAACTAATAGATTTACCAAACTTTGAACTAATACACATATTTGAGGCAGTTACAAATTTGATTACTGAATACGTAATAAATAAGAAAAACCGAAGTAATTAATAGACTTTATAGTAAAAGATTACATTAAAGAAATATTAAAAAAAGGAAGAAAAAATACATTGAAAGAATTTTATCAAATTAAAAAGTAATTGGCAAAGATTTTTTTGGGATTTAATGAACATACGTTATTATATAATGAATTAACTAAGCAAAGAAAATAAAAACTAAGCAAGGAAGAGCAAGAGGAATTTTAGAGAAAAGTTTAATATAATCTAAGATAAGTGAAAAAAAGATTAACGGATAGTGAAAATGTATTAATAACTCATATTTAGAGTAAAAAACTTTTAAATAAATAAATTATATTATGCTTAATTAAAAGCCAACATAATCTAAAATTATATCTTATTTTAACCACTTATCTTTATTTAAATTGTATTAGATTGCATTATCACATTACTACTAATAAGATATTCACATCAAATACCATTATAAAGTCAATCAACTAAACTAAAATTAAGTTTCTAATTATTTTAATCAATCTATTTCAAACTAAAATTAAGTCTCTAACAACTAAAAACGGGCTACCTTATATAATAGTTATGGATTAAACTTTTAAAAATTACTTATTTATACTAAATTTACTATCTCTCTTAATATTAAGCATTTAGCTTTAACTACTTTACATCTCTTAACTAAGACTAGCAATTTATACTATTAATAAGCTATTTTACTATATAATTAAGGATCTCATTTTTAATCATTCTAGGTGTTGCTGTTAAACAATAAAATTAAAGCTAGTTAAACATTATTCAAGATAAGGCTAACAAGACTAAAATGATAAAAGCTAATGAAAATCTATAATCTAATAAAATAAGAAATTCATTAAATCAACAAAAATAAATTACACCTATAAACTTTATAACTAAGTAAATTATATTTAAGCTAAAGTTGAAATTTGAGATTGCAATTTTGATGAAAATTACCTTCAAAAGCTGAAAAATTGTATGAAATAGCTATTGCATAAAACAATTTTAGGAAAGATAAATAAAATAAAACAAAAGATAAAATGAGAGAAACAACAATAATAAAAAGAAAATATTAAGAAAAAAACTAAGATGCTATAAAATTAAAAGAAGGCCTAAATCTATTGATAAAGTTATTTTGTGTAATTTTTCTGCTAGATATCAGCGCTAAAAGAAAAAAAAATATAAAGCATGCTGAATATAAACATAACTATGAAAAGAAAACTAGAAAAAAAGTTTAATAACCATAAATTCAAGGAATACTTGTTTCTAATGAGTAGAAATTACATTCGATATATCACTGTAGAAATTCGAACAAAACTTAAAAGAACAAGAATTAGATCTCTAATTACGATTTATAAAGATGTTATGATAATTTTGAGTGCGTAATTTGGCTTATTTAATCCTTTAGAGTTTTTTCAAACCTAAATTTTAATTTATTTTTTTGCCTTTATTTATTCTAACAAAATTAATTACATTTTTTTTATTTCTTAGTGTTTCTCAATTAAATTTGTACATTTTAATAGCTCTTCTATTTCTTAACTTTACAATTTTTGCATTAAAAAATTCCAACAGCTGAGAAATATAATATCTAAGAATAAATCTTAGGATATTAATTTGAATATCAATGAAGACTAATTTATACAAGCAGATTATTATCATTTAATACCTATAGATATTAGCTTATTTTCTTAAATTTCCTTAATAATTAATATTCCTCTGATCTATTATAAATTTTACTTTCTTTATTAAAAATTTCTTCAATTGATGAACTAATTAGTCTTATTATCTTACCAATTAAGATTCTAATTAGCTTTATGCTCCTAATTTTTCTAAATTTACAAATACTTACTCTTTTATTATTTATGCATCTTGCAATATAGATTTTCTTTCATATTATTACATTTTTTATATAGTTCCGTCTTTTATAAATTTTACTTCTCATCTAATCTCCAATGAGATATTTCTATAGGAATATTTAGCTGTATAGGTAAATATTCAGGCTAATTTTTTTATAATTGAAGTCTTGGACTATCTATGTTCTGTTTACTTAAAAAGCTTAAATTACTTTATTAATTTTTAATAATTTAAGACTTCACTGTATTGAAGGGTTACTATGAACTCTTTTCTTGGCTCTATTTTAATAAATAAACACTTAAATTTTATTAATTTTTAAATTAAATTAATTAAAAAAAGAAAAGTTAATCCTTGATTTATTGAAGCAAGTAAATCATTATCAACTTAATAAATCTTACTAAGTGATTGTATTAGCTGTAGAGACTAAATGTTATTATAGTTGGGTTAAAGAATCAGCTAAACTTTTATTTTAGTGATACTATTCATAAACAAGTAGTGAGCAGTTAACTTGCAAGATTGAGGAAGAGATTTAATTCTTAATAGAATAATATAAACATTAGAAGTAATAAATGAAGACTAAGATAAGAACACTTTAATATCATTTATATGTATAGTTAACCTAATTGAAATAAAACTTAAAGGTGCAAATTTCAAGTTCCACTGGAAATTCTAAAATGGTATCATGCTGAGATGTCGATCCTTAAAAATACATAAACTTAATTTAAAGAAAAAATTTTAAACAGAAAAGAAGATTCTAAATAAGATGTTTAAAAGCATTGAAGTTAATTAAAGAGATTAGCTGAAAGTTACAATTTAAATTCAAGGATTTTATAGAAGTCAATTCTCCGTTGGCTTGAACATCAAGAACTCCAAAAAGCAAAAACAACTAAAAGGGAATAGAAGTGGAAAAAGAAGAGTTTAGGAACACATTTCAGATATGAAATAATGTTTTAAGCCTTCAAGTGATTTTGATTTATCTTTTAACATTCATTAGATTATTTAGAATAAGAACATTAGTTTGCTTGGTTATCTTTTAATAATATTTAAATTTTAATCTTTTAGCTATAAAGCATTAGAGCAAAACCATAGTATCATCTTATTTAAAAATAAGAGGTGGATTAAAATAATAATAATAAGACTCAAGTTTAGATAAAGGAAATAGTATAATTTTAAGAATAAGAAAAATAATAATAGTAGAAGACTTCTTAACTAAAAGTATTTCTATTAATATATTAATTGAATATCTTTAATTTAATTTAAATCTTTATTAAATAAAAGAAAGCTTCCTATTTCATTTAAATTAAAGAAATAAAATACTTAACTGGGAATAATAAATGTTTTAATATCTTCTAAACTTCACTAAAGTCTTAACTCAATCTAAACTGACTGAAAAACTATCCCAAAATAAGGATTTGAGACTTAGCAAGTAAATAAGAATAACAATTATAATTTGCAAATAAGAAATTTTAAGTAAAAAATCAAAAATAAATTAATAGATATAAAAAATAAAATCATAATATTTTAAGGCTTACTGAAGTTATTGGAAATTATTTCTATTTGAAAGTGAAAAAGGATTAATTGATCAGAATAAGAGCAAAACACTATAAAAATACCTGCTAAAAATAAAATCTAAGAAGTATAAAATAAATAAATAGGAAATATTATAATCAGTTTAAATTCTGAATTTGAGAAATCAGAAAAATCTTCGCAAAAAAAAAGAAATGTTTAATTAAATAATTACAAAAGTGGTAAAAATAACGAACCAAGATAATTTTAGACCATAGAATGAGCTACAGACTTCAGTTCAATAAATGGGAAGTGAAAAAATAGAATTTAGAGGAAGTTATTTAATGTATAGAATAAGAAAAAATTTAGGAAATAAGACTCAAATAAAAGCATCTAAAAATCAAAATAAACCTAGAAAGCCAATTTTTATTTCTTCTAATAAAATTTTGTTAGCATGTATTAATAGAAAGGAACTGAGGAATTTTTAACAATGATTTCACAAAATTATTAAAGATATCTTAAGTTAAATTAGGAGATTATAAAACTAGCCTTTGAATTTTGCAGAGAGATAGAGAATTAAAAATAAATGACATAATACAAGTCTTTAAGTTAACTATATTTAAATTATTATTCTTAGCATTCTTTAAAATATAAACTATATTAATAATAGATAAAGAAGCACTAACTAATATATAGATATTAATGCTTTTAATTATAAGGAAATGTCTATAGCTAAAATAATAAAGTATTATAAACTAAATAAAGGAAATTATAATACAAATTAAAGTTAAAAATAATAGCATTAGTAAGATTATGTAAGTAATTTAACTAAGGCTATATAACTAATATTAAGAAGCTTAGTATTTTAAAAGTAACTAATAAATTAATTATTCCTTTCTTAAGTTAATCTTAATCAATAGGTATCTTATACTATTACTATATATTTATTAGCATTCTATTTATTTTTATTATTAAGCAATATTTCCACTAAAATAATTAAATGAACTACATTAGCTGAATATTATCTTAAAATATTAGAAAAATACAAAATATTTGAAAAGAAAACAAGCATACTACTGAGCTTGATACACAGCTAGAATAAATGAATAAAAGAAATATAGATCTAATCACTAATATAGCAAACTATGGTAAATTTATCTACCTCAAGTATTTAAATAGCGTCTTTATTTTGGATATAAGATTGAATAATAGAATCTACAAGTTAAAACTTAATTATTTATAGTTCACATAACTAATAATTAAAATACAATTAAGTTAGACTTATAAGCTTAGAATAGCAAAAATAAACTTAGAACATTAAAACTAGAATGGGGTTATTATTTCTAAAGAACTAAATTTTTCCTTTAATTTAAGATTATTTTTGATATTAAATATAGTAGCTTAACTAAATCACTTTAATTATCTTTTAACTTTAACTCATTAAATACTTTAGATGTAATCTAGCTTAATAACTTTTTTAATTTTAGTTAATCTTAAAATTTTAAAGCCAAATAAAATGGAAAATATTCAGCCAAAACTAAAAAACACTTATCTATATCAAAAATAAAGACTAGCAAATATTTAAAAAATAAAGAAGAGATGAAAGATAAATCTTTCTATTTAAAATAATCAAATTGATAGAAGATTCTTATTCTATAGCACATTTTATTCTTTCGCTCGGAAAAAATACTAGGAGGGTTTTATCTGCGTAAAAAGATCTATAGCTAAAATAGAAAGAAGAAATCAAGACAAGTCTTTATCGTATCTACTTCTGATTAATCAAGAATGAAATTACCTTTTAATCCTAAAAAGAATATTCTTAAAAGCACGACATTTCAGTATTCAGAGCGTGAAAAGAAATGGATTCTGACTACCTTTCAATCAAAAATAAGTATGGAAAAAAGGTGATAAGGTCCGAATATTCTAATCCTAGCAGAACTAGTTCAGTGACTTTAAGTATCTTTAAATAGCCATTAGAAAATAATATTTTTTTTAACAAGTTCGATTTCAAGTTTTCTTAATTCCTCACTATTGATTCAGCTTAAATAGATTATTTTAACATAAAAATTTTAATTTTTGTTATATCGAATATCTCCCTAATGATTATTATTCTAAGTTGTTCTATTTTACTAGCTATCACTTATTATTTATTTTTTACGCTGCTGCTCAGCTTGTACTGGTAGAAATAGGATTTTAGATAAGGCTTTTAAGTATTCCAAATTTTTTTTTAATTAGAATATTTTATTTGTTTATTAAATAAGAACTCTTTTTAATTAAAATTAAATTTATTAATAATCTTCAAAGTATTAAATGATATAAGCAATATAGTTAGCTATGTTAATTAAGCATTATTTTACTTATTATTATTTTGCTTTATTTATAGTTCTTTGAGCAATCGCTTTTATTAATTATTATTATAGCTACTTCTTACATTAGCTTCTTTTCGTCACTATTTTAATAATCATACTACCATTTTGCTTTTATGATTTTAAATTAAAAGAGGCAATAAGCTAGCAAGAATATTTTTAATTAAGGCTTTTAATGTGAAGAATGTTAAGATAAAGGCTATCTAAATGCCCGTAAAGAAAAAAAATTGTTGTTTAATCTATAACTTTTTCCCAGATATTTGCCTTTCTTTGCTTCTTTGCTTCTTTGCTTCTTTTTATTTTTATTTATTTCTTTAATTGGAACTAATGTTTCCCTAGCTTAAGACTTATATCTTATATTTCTTATTAACAATTTTAATAACTAGATAGATGGCTTTAATCTTTTTATAGCTTAGTTGTACTTTAATTTGGACATAGTGCTCTTAGAAGCGAATATTCTTCTAAATTCTAAGAGATAATATTTATAAACTAGTTTTCGAATATGTAGTAATTTAGATTTCCAATATTAGATAATTCTATTACTCCTATAAAGCTAAATAATCTCTGAGGTTAATAAAATCTTTGTGATTAATTAAAAAATATTTATAATTTTTGCTTTAAAGGTTCATATTTAGCTTTTCCTGGTTTCTTACTTAATACAACCTCTTTTAATATAAAAAAATGTAAGTAGTTATTTAAACAACAGATACCAAAAAAACTTCATCACTAACACTATTACATTTATATCTTTGATAAGCCAATTTTTTTAATTCATACTCAAAGTCTCTAGCATTTACACTAAAAAGATAGTAAAAATAAATTTTTTTTCGAAAATAAATAAATTAGAACATTTAAATCTTAAACAGAACTTTCTTTGAGAAATTCTTTATATAAGCTAAATACAAAGAAAAATTTACCAAAAACAGAGCTTTTACAATATAAAAGTAAAATAAAACTTAATAATTAACAAAATATTAAAAAAATAAATAACTATTTACTAAATTAAAAAATTGAAAAACTAAATCTTAATAGAAGTTTAGATACTTTAGTAACTAAGAAATTTTAAAAGCATGATAAATAAATAAATTTGATTATAGAGCGCGTAGCACTCTCATTGGTGCGCAGCTCTTTAAAAAAATGTTTAATACTGACAAGAATGTTTCTTACTGATAAAACATCAGATACTGATAAACTTTGTTCAATACTGGTATAATTATTCAGTACTGATAAAAATGTTCAATACTGATATAATTTAAGAATACTCGCAATCTTTTCTACTTGTTGGAGGTCCAAGGACATGGCAGGATTGTGTCTCATTGCATCACCAAAGCAGAGGACGACATATGTCAATTATGGGTACTAAAATTCCCC